>JACGWO010000007.1:24192472-24312183 GCA_034509735.1 Sesamum alatum | reverse complement strand
TAATTTGTATAGACTCTAATAATCTATATTTAAATCCAGCGTGTTCGATTATACGATCGACTAGGACTCATCTTATTCAACCTAAAAATGCACTAGGACTACATCTAGAACACTGATTTGAAGCCCATGGACGCAACTTTGTACAGTTTGCGCGAACGACAAACTGCTTTAAACAAATTTAGACGCTAATGCCAGCTTTTATCTTTTGCCCATATCGAGGGCTGGTGATCAATCGATGTCCGGATACATGCCTTAATACTCAACGACAATAGCAAGAAAACATTTGTAGTTCAGTCCTTATCATTGACTCATAAATGACTCATTTATGACTATAAATATATTCGTATCGACTCTAATAATCAATATTAATCATTCTTCGATTATGACGACTAGAACTCCATCTTAATTCAACCTAAAAATGCACTAGGGACTAATCTAAAACACTCTTTTGAGCCAAGGACTCAGCTTTCTACATTTTGCGCAACGAACAACTCTTTTAAATAAATTTAGACACTAATGCACTTTTATCTTTGCCATATAGAGGGCTTGGTGAACCTTCGTGATCAATCGTACGTCCGGATACATGCCTAATACTCAACGACAATAGTAGAAAACATTTGTATTTCTAGTCCCTTATCATTTGACTCATAAAATGATCTATTTATGGCTATAAATATATTTCGCATCGACTCTAATAATTCAATATTAAATCGGAGGAGAACTCCATCTTATTCAATCCCTAAAAAATGCACTAGGGACTACATCTAGGACACTATTTTGAGTCATGACTCAGCTTTGTACATTTTGCGCAACGCCAAAATTCTTTTAAACAAATTTAGACACTAATGCACTTTTATCTTTGCCATATCGAGGGCTTGGTGAACCTTCGTGATCAATCGTAGTCCGGATACTGCCTAATACTCAACACAATAGTAGGAAACACCTTATTTCTAGTCCTTATCATTAACTGATAAATGACTCATTCTCGCTATAAATATTGTTCGTATCAGACTCTAATAATCAATAATTAAATCCACTCTTCTATTATACGACTAGAACTTCATCTTATTCAACCTAAAAAATGCACTAGGACTACATCTAGGACACTATTTTGAGTCATGGACTCAGCTTTGTACATTTGCGCAACGACAAAATCCTTTAAACAAATTTAGACACAATGCACTTTTAAAATCTTTGCCATATCGAGGCTGTGGGCTTGTGAACGTTCGTGATCAATCGTAGGTCCGGATACTTGCCTATACTCAACACATAGGTGAAACACCCTGTGTTTCTAGTCCTTATCATTACTGATAAATGACTCATTTCTCGCTATAAATATGTTCGTATCGACTCTAATAATCAATATAAAAATCCACTCTTCTATTATACGACTAAGTAACTTCATCTTATCAAACCAAAAAATGCACTAGGACTACATCTTAGAACACTCTTTTAAGTCATTGGATACTCAGCTTTGTACATTTGCTCTACGCACACAAACTCCGTTTAAAAGAATTTAGACACTAATGTACTTTTATCTTTGCCATATCGAGGCTTAGTGGACCTAAAGTGATCAATCGTACGTCCGTTAGTATAATACATGCCTAATATTCAGCACAATAGTATGGAATACATTCTACTCTTCGCTGTGTTTCAGTCCTACCATTGACTGATACGATGACTCATTTCTAGCTATAAATATATTCGTATCAACTCTAATAATCAATATTAAAGTCCGATTCTTTGATTATATGACCTAGAACTCCATCTTATTCAACCTAAAAAATGCACTAGGACTACTATCTAAAACACTCCTTTTGAGCTCCTGGACTCAGCTTTCTACATTTGCGCAATTGAACAAACTCCTGTGAAACGTAAGATTTCGACACTAATCCACTTTTAATATTTGCCATATCGGGCTTGGGTGAAACCCTCCATGATAAACGTACGTTCGGATACATGCCTAATACTCAACACAATAGTAGGAACATTTGTATTTCCAGTCTTTATCATTGACACATAAATGACTCATTTATGGCTATAAATATGTTCGTATCGACTCTAACAATCAATATTAAATCCATTCTTCCAATTATTACGGACTAGAACTTCATCTTATTCACCTAAAAATGCACTAGACCACATCTAGTACACTATTTTCGAGTCCATGAATCAGCTTTGTACATTTGCGCAACGACAAACTCGTTTAAACAAATTTAGACACTAATGCCCACTTTATATTTGCCATATCGAGGGCTTGGTGAACCTCCCATGATAAATCGACTCCGTATACATGCCTACTACTCAACACAATAGTAGGAAACATTTGTTATTTTCATCCTTATCATTGACTCATAAATGAACTCATTTATGGCTATAAATATATCGTATCGACTCTAATAATCAATATTAAATCCCACACTGATTATACAACTGAACTCCATCTTATTCAAACCTAAAAATGCACTAGGACTACATCTAAAACACTCTTTTTAAGTCATGAACTCAGCCTTTGTACGTTTGCGCTTACGACAAACTCCTTTTAAAGAATTTAGCACTAATGTACTTTTATATTTGCCATATAGAGGGTTGGTGACCTTCGTGATCAATCGTACGTCCGTATACATGCCTAATATTCACCACAATAGTAGGAAAACACCTTGTGTTTCCAGTCCTTACCGTTGACTGATAGATGACTCATTCTAGCTATAAATATATTCGTATCAACTTAATAATCAATATTAAATCAATCTTGATTAAAACGACTAGAACTCCATCTTATTCAACCTAAAAATGCACTAGGACTTACATCTAAAACACTCTTTGAACCAGGACTCAGCTTTCTAACATTTGCGCAACGACAAACTCCTGAACGAATTCGACACTAATCCACTTTTATATTTGCCATATCGAGGCTGGTGAACCTCCAATGATAAATCGTACGTTCGGATACATGCCTAATACTCAAACAATAGTAGGAAACATTTGTATTTCCAGTCTTTATCATTGACACATAAATGACTCATTTATTGGCTATAAAATATTTCGTATCGACTCTAACAATCAATATTAAATCCATTCTTCTATTATACGACTAGAACTTCATCTTATTCAACCTAAAAATGCACTAGGACTACATCTAGTACACTATTTTGAGTCATGGAATCAGCTTTGTACATTTGCGCAACGACAAACTCGTTTAAACAAATTTAGACACTAATGCACTTTTATCTTTGCCATATCGAGGGCTTGGTGAACCTTCGTGATCAATCGTATGTCCGGATACTTGCCTAATACTCAACACAATAGTAGGAAACACCCTGTGTTTCTAGTCCTTATCATTAACTGATAAATGACTCATTTCTCGCTATAAATATGTTCGTATCGACTCTAATAATCAATATTAAATCCACTCTTCTATTATACGACTAGAACTTCATCTTATTCAACTAAAAAATGCACTAGGACTACATCTAAAATACTCTTTTAAGTCATGGACTCAGCTTTGTACGTTTGCGCTACGACAAACTCCTTTGAACGAATTTAGACACTAATCCACTTTTATATTTGCCATATCGAGGGCTTGCTGAACCTCCATATAAATCGTACGTCCGTATACATGCCTACTACTCAACACAATAGTAGGAAACATTTGTATTTCCAGTCCATATCATTGACTCATAAATGAACTCATTTATGGCTATAAATATATTCGTATCGACTCTAATAATCAATATTAAATCCACTCTTCGATTACACAACTAGAACTCCATCTTATTCAACCTAAAAATGCACTAGGACTACATCTAGAATACTATTTTGAGTCATGGACTCAGCTTTGTACATTTGCGCAACGACAAAATCCTTTAAACAAATTTAGACACTAATGCACTTTTATCTTTGCCATATCGAGGGCTTGGTGAACCTTCGTGATCAATCGTAGGTCCGGATACCTGCCTAATACTCAACACAATAGTAGGAAACACCATGTGTTTCTAGTCCTTATCATTAACTGATAAATGACTCATTTCTCGCTATAAATATGTTCGTATCGACTCTAATAATCAATATTAAATCCACTCTTTGATTATACAACTAGAATTCCATCTTATTCAATCTAAAAATGCACTACGACTACATCTAGAACACTCTTGTGAGCCATGGACTCAGTTTTTGTACATTTTCGCAACGACAAACTCTTTTTAAACAAATTTCAACACTAATGCAACTTTTATCCTTGTCATATCGAGGGCTTGGTGAACCTTCGTGATCAAACATTACATCTGGATACATGCCTAATACTCAACACAATAGTAGGAAACACCTTGTGTTTTCAAGTCCTTATCGTTGACTGATACATGACCTCTTTCTGGCTGTAAATATATTCGTATCAACTCTAATAATCAATATTAAATCCACTCTTCGATTATACGACTAGAACTCCATCTTATTCAACCTAAAATGCACTAGGACTACATCTAGAACACTCTTTTGAGCCATGGATCAACTTTATACATTTACACAACGAGCAACTATTTTAAATAAATTTAGATACTAATGCACTTTATCTTTCCCATATAGAGGGCTTGGTGAACCTTCATGATCAAATCGTACGTCCGGATACATGCCTAATACTCGAAGACAATAGTAGGAAACATTTGTTATTTCTAGTCCTTATCATTGACTTCATAAATGTCCTCATTTATGGCTATAAAATATATTTGTATCGACTCTAATAATCAATATTAAATCCACTCTTTGATTATACAACTAGAACTCCATCTTATTCAACCTAAAAATGCACTAGGACTACATCTAGAACACTCTTTTGAGTCATGGACTCAGCTTTGTATATTTGCGCAACGACAAACTCCTTTAAACAAATTTAGACACTAATGCACTTTTATCTTTGCCATATCGAGGGCTTGGTGAACCTTCGTGATCAATCGTAGGTCCGGATACTTACGTAATACTCAACGCAATAGTAGGAAACACCCTGTGTTTCTAGTCCTTATCATTAACTGATAAATGACTCATTTCTCGCTATAAATATGTTCGTATCGACTCTAAACAATCAATATTAAAATCCACTCTTCTATTATACGACTAAAACTTCATCTTATTCAACCTAAAAATGCACTAGGACTACATCTAGAACACTTTTTTAAGTCATGGACTCAGCTTTTTTACGTTTGCGCTACGACAAACTCCTTTAAAAGAATTTAGACACTAATGTACTTTTATCTTTGCCATATCGAGGGCTTGGTGAACCTTCGTGATCAATCGTACGTCTGTATACATGCCTAATATTCACCACAATAGTAGGAAACACCTTGTGTTTTCAATCCTTATCATTGACTGATAGATGACTCATTTCTAGCTATAAATATATTCGTATCAACTCTAATAATCAATATTAAATCCAATCTTCGATTATACGACTAGAACTCTATCTTATTCAACCTAAAAATGCACTAGGACTACATCTAAAATACTCTTTTGAGCCATGGACTCAGCTTTCTACATTTGCGCAAGGACAAACTCCTTTGAATGAATTGAGACACTAATCCACTTTTATATTTGCCATATCGAGGGCTGGTGAACCTCCATGATAAATCGTACGTCCGGATACATGCCTAATACTCAACAGAATAGTAGGAAACACCTTGTGTTTCTAGTCCTTATCATTGACTGATAGATGACTCATTTCTTGCAATAAATATATTCGTATCGTCTATAATAATAAATATTAAATCCGCTCTTCGATTATACGACTAGAACCCCATCTAATTCAACCTAAAAATGCACTCGGACTACATCTAGAACACTCTTGTGATCCATGCACTCAGTTTTTGTACATTTTCGCAACGACAAACTCCTTTAACAAATTTCGACACTAATGCACTTTTATCCTTGTCATATCGAGGGCTTGGTGAACCTTCGTGATAAACCATACATCTGGATACATACCTAATACTAAATACAATAGTAGGAAACAGCTTGTGTTTCAAGTCCTTATCATTGATTGATAGATGACTCGTTTCTGGCTGTAAATATATTCGTATCAACTCTAATAATCAATATTAGATCCACTCTTCGGTTATACGACTAGAACTCCATCTTATTCAACCTAAAATGCACTAGGACTACATCTAGAACGCTCTTTTGAGCCATGGACTCAACTTTATACATTTACGCAACGAGCAACTCTTTTAAATAAATTTAGACACTAATGCACTTTTATCTTTGCCATATAGAGGGCTTGGTGAACCTTCTTCATCAATCGTACGTCCGGATACATGCCTAAAACTCAACACTATTGTAGGAAACACTTGTATTTCCAGTCCTTATCATTGACTCATAAATGACTCATTTATGGCTATAAATATATTCGTATCGACTCTAATAATTAATATTAAATCCACTCTTCGATTATACAACTAGAACTCCATCTTATTCAATTCAAAAATGCACTAGAACTACATCTAGAACACTCTTTTAAGTCATGGACTCAGCTTTGTACGTTTGCGCTACGACAAACTCCTTTAAAAGAATTTAGACACTAATGTACTTTTATCTATGCCATATCGAGGGCTTGGTGACCTTCGTGATCAATCGTAGGTCCGGATACTTGCCTAATACTCAACACAATAGTAGGAAACACCCTGTGTTTCTAGTCCTTACCATTGACTGATAGATGACTCATTTCTAGCTATAAATATATTCGTATAAACTCTAATAATCAATATTAAATCCATTCTTCGATTATACGACTAGAACTCCATCTTATTCAACCTAAAAAATGCACTAGGAACTACATCTAGAACACTCTTTTCAAATCATGGACTCAGCTTTGTACGTTTGCGCTACGACAACTCCTTTAAAAGAATTTAGACACTAATGTACTTTTATCTATGCCATATCGAGGGCTTGGTGACCTTCGTGATCAATCGTACGTCCGTATACATGCCTAATATTCACCACAATAGTAGGAAACACCTTGTGTTTTCAGTCCTTACCATTGACTGATAGATGACTCATTTCTAGCTATAAATATATTCGTATCAACTCTAATAATCAATATTAAATCCATTCTTCGATTATACGACTAGAACTCCATCTTATTCAACCTAAAAATGCACTAGGACTACATCTAAAACACTCTTTTGAGCCATGGACTCAGCTTTCTACATTTGCGCAACGACAAACTCCTTTGAACGAATTTAGACACTAATCCACTTTTATATTTGCCATATCGAGGGCTTGGTGAACCTCCATGATAAATCGTACGTCCGGATACATGCCTAATACTTCAAGCACAATAGTAGGAAACACCTTGTGTTTCCAGTCCTTATCATTGACTGATAGATGACTCATTTCTTGCTATAAATATATTCGTATCGACTATAATAATCAATATTAAATCCGCTCTTCGATTATACGACTAGAACCCCATCTAATTCAACCTAAAAATGCACTAGGACTACATCTAGAACACTCTTGTGAGCCATGGACTCAGTTTTTGTACATTTTCGCAACGACAAACTCCTTTAACAAATTTCGACACTAATGCACTTTTATCCTTGTCATATCGAGGGCTTGTGAACCTTCGTGATCACCATACATCTGGATACATGCTAATACACAACACAATAGTAGGAAACACCTTGTGTTTCAAGTCCTTATCATTGATTGATGGATGACTCGTTTCTGGCTGTAAATATATTCGTATCAAACTCTAATAATCTATATTAAATCCACTCTTCGATTATACGACTAGGAACTCCATCTTATTCAACCTAAAATGCACTAGGACTACATCTAAAACACTCTTTCGAGCCATGGACTCAACTTTATACATTTACGCAACGAGCAACTCTTTTAAATAAATTTAGATACTAATGCACTTTTATCTTTGCCATATAGATTGCTTGGTGAACCTTCGTCATCAATATTACGTCCGGATACATGCCTATTACTCAACACTATTGTAGGAAACACTTGTATTTCCAGTCCTTATTATTGACTCATAAATGACTCATTTATGGCTATAACTATATTCGTATCGACTCTAATAATTAATTTTAAATCCACTCTTCGATTATACAACTAGAACTCCATCTTATTCAACCTAAAATTGCACTAGGACTACATCTAGAACACTCTTTTGAGTCATGGACTCAGCTTTGTACATTTGCACAACGACAAACTCCTTTAAGCAAATGTAGATACTAATGCACTTTTATCTTTGCCATATCGAGGGCTTGGTGATCAATCGTACATCCGGATACATGCCTAATACTCACCACAATAGTAAGAAAAAACTTGTGTTTCCAATCCTTATCATTAACTGATAGATGACTCATTTCTGGCTAGAAATATATTCGTATCGACTGTATATTAAATCCACTCTTCGATTATACGACTAGAACTCCATCTTATTCAACCTAGAAATGCACTAGGACTACATCTAGAACACTCTTTTGCGCCATGGACTCAACTTTATACATTTACGCAACGTAGCAACTCTTTTAAATAAATTTAGATACTAATGCACTTTTATCTTTGCCAATATTAGAGGGCTTGGTGAACCTTCGTGGTCAATCGTACGTCCGGATACATGCCTAATACTCAGCACAATAGTAGGAAACACTTTTATTTCCAGTCCTTATCAATGACTCATAAATGACTCATTTATGGCTATAAATATATTCGTATCGACTCTAATAATCAATATATTCGTATCCACTCTTCGATTATACAACTAGAACTCCATCTTATTCAACCTAAAAATGCACTAGGACTACATCTAGAACACTCTTTTGAGTCATGGACTCAGCTTTGTACATTTGCGCAACGACAAACTCCTTTAAACAAATTTAGACACTAATGCACTTTTATCTCTGCCATATTGAGGGCTTGTTGATCAATCGTACATCCGGATACATGCCTAATACTGACCACAATAGTAAGAAACAACTTGTGTTTCCAATCCTTATCATTAATTGATATATGAATCATTTCTGGCTACAAATATATTCGTATCGATTCTAATAATCAATACTAAATCCACTTTTCTGTCATACGACTAGAACTTCATCTTATTCAACCTAAAAATGCACTAGGACTACATCTAGAACACTCTTTTGAGTAATGGACTCAGCTTTGTACATTTGCGCTACGACAAACTCCTTTAAAAGAATTTAAACACTAAAGTACTTTCATCTTTGCCATATCGAGGGCTTGGTGAACCTTCGTGATCAATCGTACGTCCGTATACATGCCTAATATTCACCACAATAGTAGGAAACACCTTGTGTTTCCAGTCCTTAACATTGACTGATAGATGACTGATTTCTAGCAATAAATATATTCGTATCAACTCTAATAATCAATATTAAATCCACTCTTCGATTATACGGCTAGAACTCCATCTTATTCAACCTAAAAATGCACTAGGACTACATCTAAAGCACTCTTTTGAGCCATGGACTCAGCTTTCTGCATTTGCGCAACGATAACTCCTTTGAACGAATTTAGACACTAATCCACATTTATATTTTGCCATATCGAGGGCTTGGTGAACCTCCATGATAAATCGTACGTCCGGATACATGCCTAATACTCAACACAATAGTAGGAAACACCTTGTGTTTCTAGTCCTTATCATTGGCTGATAGATGCCTCATTTCTTGCTATAAATATATTCGTATTGACTATAATAATCAATTAAATCCGCTCTTCGATTATACGACTAGAACCCCATCTAATTCAACCTAAAAATGCACTAGGACTACATCTAGAACACTCTTGTGAGCCATGGACTCAGATTTTGAACATTTTCGCAACAACAAACTCCTTTAACAAATTTCGACACTAATGCACTTTTATCCTTGTCATATCGAGGGCTTGGTGAACCTTCGTGATCAACCGTACATCTGGATACATGCCTAATACTCAACACAATAGTAGGAAACACCTTGTGTTTCAAGTCCTTATCATTGACTGATAGATGACTCGTTTTTGGCTAAAAATATATTTGTATCAACTCTAATAATCAATATTAAATCCACTCTTCGATTATACGACTAGAACTCCATCTTATTGAACCTAAAAATGCATTAGGACTACATCCAGAAAACTCTTTTAAGCCATGGACTCTGCTTTGTACATTTGCGCAATGAGCAACTCCTTTAAACAAATTTAGACACTAATGCACTTTTATCTTTGCCATATCGAGGGCTTGGTGAACCTTCATGATCAATCGTACGTCCGGATACATGCCTAATACGCAACACAATAGTAGGAAACACTTGTATTTCCAGTCCTTATCATTGACTGATAGATGACTCTGATGAGAACACCGAGGGCTTCCAACGAGCTCAAGAAATTCAAGATCAATTGCACCAAGACTTAACCATTGGAAGTGGGCCAATGACAAGAGGAAGGTTGAAGAGAATGCAAGAAGCAATTCAAGCCCAATCCAACTTAATATTTGCTAATGGGATCAAGTCACAATTAGAGGCCCAACATGAGTGCTTAATTTAAATAATTCAAGCCCAAGGAAGCCCATATTACGAGCCCAAATTCGTTCAAGTGCAGCCAAGTGGTCAAAGAAGACTTCTTAATCGTATTCAAAGTGCATTTATCACATACAATGCACTAATTTTCGGATTCACATGGAAGGCCATAACTTTACTCGTTTTTGACCAAGAATGCATAGTTTTTAGTCATATTTTGACTAATTATTGAATGTACATCCACCAAGGAGTCACTTGGGGATTTGTGTGGTCAATTTGGAAGTGTTTTAGGCCTATAAAAGGCATGTATCAGCATGCAAACGGGAAGAACCAAGAATTTATCCAAGTTTAAGAAATATTGAGAGAGTTCTCATATTTTGGAAAGTTTATATCCTATTTTCAGCTTTAGTGAAACCTTGCTTTGTCAATCTAGCATATTAGGTTGGTGATTCAAATTCACAAAGCCCCCAATTCGTGCTCGACCCAAGTGTGTCGTTGTGTGGATTGATTTACTCGTGCTCGTGGTTGGTTGAATGTTCTAAGTAGCAGGTCACGTTCAAAAGAAAACAAAAAAAAAGAAAAAGAGAAAAGCTCAAAAAAAAAAAAAAACAAACGGGCAGCAAAAAAAAAAAGAAAAAATTTGTTCAAAAAAAAAGAAGGCCAAAAAAAAAGAAGTACAAAAGTGAAAAAAAGGGGCCATTTGAAAGGAAAAAAAAAACAAAAGAAAGAAAAATCAAATTGTGTTATTGTTTCCTAGCTATACTTTGCTACTATCCTTGTAAGCCAACCGATCTTGATTTTCCAAGTTGTACCTAACTTCTTTAGACCATTCTCTTGCTACGGGTAAGTTTGAATTTCTCTTGCTATGGGTAAGTTTGAATCGTCCATCTACACATACTTGGTTGAGAAAATAATTGGCATTTGTTTTTGAGTTGCCAGATAAAAGCATCCGAGTTTCATAAGTTTTAGATTAGAGAGTGTTGAGTGTAGCGAGACTATCATTGAGAGTCAAGAGTTGTGAGCTTATTAAGTGAGGAGTGAAACACGAGTGGAAAATAAAAGAGTGAAACACGAGTGGAAAAATAAAAGAGTGAAAACACGAGTGGAAAAATAAAAGAGAGAAAAAAAAAGAGTGTGGCAAAGATTTGGTGAGGTTCCTATAATTTTACTAAATGGCAGAAAATCGAGATAAAGGAGTTGCTGAAGGAAGTGATGACAACAACTCGGGAGAAACACTACGAGGCGGAGTCGATGCATTCCATATGCAAGCCTTGGTGAGCCACCTTGAGAAGTTGCTTGACCGTAAGTTGGAAGGACTTCATGAAAGATTGGATCAAGTAGAGGATCAAGTTGCCGGTCCAAGAGCTACAAATCAAAGACAAACTCCCAATCCACGGCCTCAACATCATGATGAGTATTTGGAGGATCCAAGTGGTGAAGATGAATATGAGGACATCCGGTCAAGGAGAGTGAATAGACCAAGAGATAGATCGAGACGGCCTAGAGATGAAGATGGTGACCTAGGAGGAGTTAAGGTCACAATTCCTTCATTTAAAGGAAAGAGTGATCCCGAAGCGTATTTGGAATGGGAGATGCGTGTTGAGCAAATCTTTTCATGCCACAACTACTCAGAGACAAAAAAGGTCAAACTCACAGCCCTTGAGTTTACCGATTATGCTCTTTTTTGGTGGGATCAGATGCAAAAGGAACGGGTTAGGAATGGTGAACGTCCTATCACAACATGGGAAGAGATGAGAGCAATCATGAGGAGGAGGTTCGTTCCATCCTATTATCGTCGTGAGCTTCACAACCAGCAGGTTCTAAGAGTGTTGATGAGTTCTACAAAGAGATGGAGATTGCCATGATCCGAACTAACATCATAGAGGACAATGAAGCAACTATGGCTCGTTTCTTACATGGGCTCAATCGTGACATCGCTGATGTTGTGGAGATGCACCACTATGTAGAACTTGAAGAGATGGTATACCAATCCATCAAGGTTGAACAACAACTCAAGCGGAGAGGACTTATGCGGAGGAGTTCTAACTCATCTACATTCAGTTCGCGGAAGAACAACCCCAAGAAAGACACCCCTTCCACATCAAAATTCAAGGAGGTCGATCCTAAACATGGTGACAAAGTTGCTGCCAAAAAGGTACAACTCGAGCCTAATTCTTCAAGAAACCGTGATGTAAAGTGTTTCAAGTGCCAAGGGAGAGGACTTATAGCAAGTGAGTGTCTTAACCGATGTACAATGATCTTCAACAATCATGGAGAGTTGGAAACCGAAGGAGAAAGCACCGAGAAAGAGGAATCATCACAAGAAGATGGTGATGGAGAGTATGCCGAAGAAGGAGAGTTGCTTGTTACTAGAAGAGCTCTTAGTGCCCATATGATGGAGGAAGACAATTGCCAAAGAGAAAACTTGTTCCATACACGCTGCCAAGTTCAAGGAAAGGTATTTAGCATGATTATTGATGGTGGTAGTTGTTGCAATGTGGCAAGTACTGAATTGGTTCAAAAATTAAGTTTACCTACTATCAAGCATCACCGTCCATACAAGCTTCAATAGTTGAATGAGTGTGGCGAGTTGAAGGTGAGCAAAGCAAGTGAAGGTATTGTTTTCAATTGGAAGGTACAAAGATGAGGTTATTTATGATATTGTGCCAATGAAAGCATGCCACATATTGCTAGGGAGGCCATGGCAGTTTGATAGGCATGTAACACATGATGGATTCCAAAATCGTTACTCTTTTGTGCTACGAGGGGAATCCATAACTCTCAATCCGATGACACCAAAGCAGATTTTGCAAGAGCAGATTTTGCAAGATCAGATTTTGAGAGAAAACAAAAGAGAGTGTGAGAAAAAGAAAGAGAAACAAAAAGAAGAGAGTGAAAATGAGAGTGACAAGAAAATGAGTGATTCAAAAGATGGAGAAAAGAAAAGCAAAAGAGGAAAGAAAAAGGAGAGGGAAAAAGATGAAGAGAAAGAGAGTTTACTAGTTGCTAAGAAGAGTGAGATCAAGGAAGCTTTGTTTTCCCAACAAAACCTCATAGTACTTGTGTACAAAGAGGCTATGTTGAACTCTAACGACCTAACATCTTCTTTGCCTAGTGTTGTTACATCTCTTTTGCAGGATTATGAAGATGTCTTTCCGGATGAGATACCACCAGGTTTACCACCAATTCATGGGAACGAGCATCAAATTGACTTCATGCCAGGAGCATCCTTACCAAACCGTCCAGCATACTGTACCAATCTCGAGGAGACTAAGGAGATTCAAAGGCAAATCCAAGAGTTGATGGCCAAAGGTTATGTAAGGGAGAGCCTTAGTCCTTGTGCAGTTCCGGTGTTGCTCGTGCCTAAGAAGGATGGCACATGGCGGATGTGTGTTGATTGCCGAGCCATTAACAACATAACGATAAGATATCGTCACCCTATTCCTAGGATAGATGATATGCTTGACGAGTTAAATGGTTCAACTATCTTTTCTAAAATTGATTTAAAAAGTGGTTATCATCAAATTAAAATGAAAGAAGGAGATGAGTGGAAAACCGCTTTCAAAACAAAACATGGGCTTTATGAGTGGTTAGTTATGCCTTTTGGACTTAGTAATGCACCTAGCACATTTATGAGATTGATGAATCACATTTTGCGTGCATTTCTAGGCAAATTTGTGGTAGTTTACTTTGATAACATTCTTGTTTATAGTAGGACTTTGGAAGAACATGTAACACATCTAAATCAAGTCCTAGAGGTTCTAAGAAAAGAAAAGTTATTTTCAAATTTGAAAAAGTGTGACTTTTGCACTAACAAAGTTGTTTTGCTTGGTTTTGTTGTGAGTAGTGAAGGAATCACAGTTGATGAAGAAAAGGTCAAAGCTATTCAAGATTAGCCAACCCCCACCGCTATTGGAGAAGTGAGGAGCTTTCATGGACTTGCAAGCTTTTATAGGCGATTTGTGAAGGACTTTAGCACCATGGCAGCCCCATTGAACGAGTTAACAAAGAAGAATGTTCCATTCAAGTGGGGAAAAACACAAGAGAAAGCCTTTCAAACCATAAAAGAGAAGCTTACTCATGCACCTTTGCTAGCCCTTCCCGACTTTGGTAAGACTTTTGAAATTGAGTGTGACGCAAGTGGGATTGGCATAGGAGGAGTTCTTTTGCAAGGAGGTAGACCGATTGCATATTTCAGCGAGAAGCTAAGTGGGCCGACACTTAACTACTCCACATATGACAAGGAGCTTTATGCATTGGTTAGAGTATTAGAAACTTGGCAACATTATTTGTGGCCAACAGAGTTTGTGATACATTCTGATCATGAAGCACTCAAGTATATTAAAAGTCAAAGCAAGCTTAGCCGTCGACATGCCAAGTGGATAGAGTTTATTGAGTCATTTCCATATGTGATCAAACACAAGAAAGGTAAGGAGAACATTGTTGCTGATGCACTTTCAAGAAGGTATGTTTTACTTTCAATGTTAGATGCTAAAATTCTTGGGTTTGAGTTCATCAAAGATCTGTATACTAATGATGTTGATTTTGGTGAAGCATTTGGAAACTGCAACCCAAGCAACGGATGGGACAAATTCTATTTGCATGATAGGTTTTTATTTCGAGCCAACCAGCTTTGTGTTCCTAATTGTTCTACTCGTTTGTTATTGTTAAAGGAAGCACATTCTGGGGGTTTGATGGGTCACTTTGGTATTTCTAAGACTTTGGGAGTCTTGAGTGAACACTTTTATTGGCCAAAGATGCGTAGAGATGTTGAGAAGTTTGTGGGGAAATGCATAGTTTGTCATAAGGCAAAATCAAAGCTTAATCCTCATGGATTGTACATGCCCCTCCCTATTCCTAGTGTACCTTGGGAAGATATTTCAATGGACTTTGTTTTGGGATTGCCTAGGTCTAAGAGGGGGAGAGATTCTATTTTTGTTGTTTTTGATAGATTTTCCAAAATGGCACACTTCATCGCATGCCATAAAGTTGATGATGCCTCTAATATTGCTAATCTTTTCTTTCAGGAAGTTGTGAGGCTCCATGGTATGCCAAGAACTATAGTGTCTGATCGAGATGCCAAGTTTCTTAGCTACTTTTGGAAAAATTTGTGGGGCAAGCTTGGAACTAAGTTACTTTTCTCTACTACTTGTCATCCTCAAACCGACGGGCAAACCGAGGTGGTCAATAGGACACTTTCAACTTTGTTGCGAATAATTGTGAAGAAGAACTTGAGGAGTTGGGAAGAGTGTCTACCACACGTCGAGTTTGCTTACAATAGGGCTGTCCATTCTGCTACTAAGTTTTCGCCCTTTCAAATTGTTTATGGTTTTAATCCTCTTCCATCTATTGATTTAACTCCTTTGCCTTTGTAGGAGAGAGTAAACATGGATGGAAAGAAACGTGCTGAATTTGTTAAGCAAATCCATGAAAAGGCCAAAAATAATATTGAGAGGATGACTCAACAGTACGTGAACCGTGCGAACAAGGGAAGGAAACGAGTTATCTTTGAACCAGGGGACTTAGTATGGTTGCATCTTAGAAAAGAGAGGTTTCCGGACAAAAGGAAGTCCAAGCTCATGCCAAGAGGGGATGGACCATTTCGAGTCCTTGAAAGGATCAATGACAATGATCAATGACAATGCTTACAAGCTTGAATTGCCCGGTGAGTATGGAGTAAGTGCTACTTTTAATGTTTCTAATCTTTCTCCTTTTTATGATGCAGATAATGAAGAGTCGAGGACGACTCCTTTTCAAGAGGGGGAGGATGATGAGAACACCGAGGGCTTCCAACGAGCTCAAGAAATTCAAGATCAATTGCACCAAGCCTTAACCATTGGAAGTGGGCCAATGACAAGAGGAAGGTTGAAGAGTTTTCGAAAACATATGGGCTGAAAATTCTCTCCAACCTCTCTCACGCACTTCACACACTTCCCTCTCTCACAAAACACACCCATCACCTTCTTCCTCCACCGCCATTGAAGGAGGAACCCGGACTCAAAAGAGTTCGTTCCGTAGCTGAGAGCCGAACTCCAAAAGGGGTTTGGCTCGAAGGCGACCGGAAATGGCACAGCAGGCCTGCTCCTTGGAACCAGGCCTGTGGGCCATTGAAGGCGGAGCTGACCAGCTGCCCCTTGGGACCAGCGGGGCAGCGTACTTCTCCGGTAGTTGTAAACTAGCCCTTCCCTACGGTCCGGTCTAGTATGATTTACTTCGCTCTCTCCGTTCACGATAGTGAACGATAGTGAGCGACGGCGAGGATGAAGCGGATCATTTTGCTGATTGTGACGTGGGCACTACCCGCAAGCGATCCTCAACGTTGGATGGGGATCTTGAGAGTTTTCGAAAAAGATTTCAATATGGCTGCATTTGCGTCTCTTGCAAAAAGAATCATTGATGAGGGAGACTCTCATGGACTAGAAGCTTTGAAGCTTGTCAATGAATCATGGCAAGCACTATATGGCCCCCTCCCGCCGGAAGACTCTCGGTTTTCGGTGGCTCCACCAGCCCTCAAGCCCACCTCCGAGCATGAACTCACCCCATATCGCGTCCCTCTTGAGCCTAGACGTGCTAGGAGGAACATCCCTCACATTCCACCGGCGAACTCGCAGGTGACTCTTCAACTTCCACCGCCACCTGCTAGGGTTTTTGAGGCCAACCCTTTGATAGCTGAACATGGTGTCTCTTCACCTTCTTTGGGGGCTGTTGGAGGCCTTTTCACCTCCATTCCACATGCTGAAAAACATCCACAAATCAGGCTCACACTTGCCGGCTATTTGCTCCCTCCCCGCGCCACCGAATATGGAATCTCCTCCTCCGTCTTTGAGTGTTAAACCAGCAGCTCCTCCTTCATACCTGGATGCTCTTAGACACTGCTCCAGAAACCTTAAGCAAAGGAGCCCTCCCTTGCAGCCAAATAAGACTAATGGTTCACCCTTGGCCGCCATTGGAAATCAGCCTTCGGCTTTTGATTCAGCACTTAGCTCACCCCCTCTCAATACTCTTGCTGGACCTCAAGGTAATCATGACTCCCCTTCCTCTTTCAAGCAAGATTCGCCCATCACTTTGGCTGCAAATAATACTCCGGTTGCCCCGGTTATTAATGTTGATTCGCCGATTGCTTCGGGTCTTTGTATTGATCCATCTAAAGAACTTGATTCGGCTGCGCCGCCCTTGCCTTATTCTTCTTCTAAACTGAATATTCCGAGTGGTTCGAATGTGTCGTTGGGGCTGAATGCTTGTAATGATGCCTTTGCTACCTCTTGTGAGCTATCGAAAAAGAAGTCCTTGCGGTTTATTCCACCGGAATTCCAAAACGGAGAAGTGATTGTTAGACCCTCTCTTGGCATGATCAAAAATGGCTCTAAACGATGGGAAACTACGGCGGTTGGATATCTACTTGGACGCAAACCCCCTTTCTTCCCCTTCCGGGACTTCATTCATGCAAATTGGCCCGGTATCAAAGAAGTGACAGCCACCACCAATGGATTCTTCTTCTTTACATTTGAAAATGCTTCGGCTATGGATGAGATTATTGAGAGCGGCCCTTGGCTCTTCCAAGGTCAGCCCATTGTTCTTCAACGTTGGGAACCGGGAATGGTCTTAAGGCAAAGCCACATGCAAGTCCCTGTTTGGATCCGCATTTGGCACCTTCCTGTTGAACTATGGACGGATGAAGGTTTGAGCACCATTGCTAGCGGTATCGGCAAACCACTTTACAGTGACGCTATCACAAAGGCATGCACGAGGCTGGATTTCACTCGTGTATGCGTTATGCTTGATTATTCCTCTTCTCTTCCCAAGCACATTATCATCATGATCCCTTCAGAGGACGGATCGGAATCCCCATGTCGAATTGACATTGAATATGAATGGATTCCTCCTAAATGTCGCACATGTTGCTCCCTCGGCCACTCGGCCATGGCTTGTCCTTCATTGAAGAAGCCGACAAAACAGCCGCCTGCTATCTACATTCCGAAACAAGTCCCTCCTCGGATCATGACCCCTGAGATTGCTCCGCTGAACACCATTCTAGAACAGGTGCTTCAAAACCACCCGGTTGCCCCCCCCAACCCTCGGGCCTCATCTCCTGTGGACTCTCCAGCTTGCACTCCTGTGCATTCCCCAGCCCCTTCTGATCGCCCCCCTCGGGCTTCCGCCGACGGCTTGACTCCTCTCCCTGACGGGAACATTGAGAGCATCCCCACCCATAATCCATTTGATGCTCTCGGTGAGCTACCACTTGATGCTGATTTGACCTCTCCGGGCCCTAACAGACGCAGCCTGCCGCAAGGTTACAAATGATTAGAGCAGCCGCTTGGAACGTGCGGGGTCTTAACCGCCAAGACCACCAACAAGCTGTTGCTTCGCTTGTCCATGAATTTCGACTCCATCTTATTGGTCTCCTAGAAACAAGGGTCTCCCACCCCAATATTAATCGAATAAAGGTACGCTTACTCCCCAATTGGAGTTGGTTTATTGACTATTCTGGGCCCGGTAACCGTTTATGGATTGCGTGGAACAATTCTGAACTTGATATTGATGTTGTTGACTCTGGACCCCAATTTGTGCATTGTCGCGTCACCATGCGTTGCTCGCATGATTCCTGCTTTATTACCTTTGCTTACGGTGCAAATGATTCTATCGCTCGCCGCGATCTCTGGTCTAAACTGTATGAACTCTCTTTATCTACTGTTGCTTTTCCTTGGCTTGTCCTTGGCGACTTCAATGCAGTTATTGACTTGAGTGAAGTCTGTGGTGTTTCGGGGGACATTCGAATGGGTATGGAGGAATTTGGCAACTGTATCTCCTGCTCTGGTTTACTTCACCTCCCCACCTCCGGTGCGCACTTCACTTGGCATAATTGCAGTGACGAGGCACGCAGCCTTTGGAAGCGCCTTGACCGAGCTCTGGCTAATGATGATTGGATCTCCAAATGGCCTGGATCATCTGTTTTATGTTGCACTCCCCGGACTTCAGATCATTCTCCTCTTGTTCTCCAGGGACATGCTCGTCCCCCCCCCCCCCCCCCGTCCACCATGTTCCGATTTGACAGCTACCTTATTGCTTGTCATGGTTTTCTTTCGGAAGTTGGTAAGACTTGGGCTGCTCCTATTCATGGGACTTCTTTGTACTCAGTCACGAGGAAACTTAAGCTCCTCAAACCTACTTTTCGTCGTATGAGGAAGGAAAAGGGTGACTTATCAGCCAATGTCAAAATGGCTACGGAATTCCTATCTATTGTGCAGACTCACTTGATCCGACTTCGGCACCAACCTCTCCTCCTGCAGATTGAGCGCCTGTGCAAAATCCTTGTTGCTCGTGCTACCTTTCTCGAATTGGAAATGCTTAAACAAAGATCAAAAATGCTTTGGCTTAAAGGGGGTGATGATTGCTCGAAATTATTCTTCCGGAAAGTGGCTGCACGACGTTCAGCGCTTCGTGTCTTCCAAATCCACAATAATGACGGAACTCTTCTCACTTCTCCGAATGAGGTGCAGTCCGAATTCGTGAGCTTTTATGAGCGCTTACTTGGGGGCCCTAGAAGACGATCCACTATCTCTCTGAGCCACTTGGTTCCTTTCCTTCGCTATTCTATCCCTGATGAGCTAACCTCTGGAATGACCCGCCCGGTTACACACGGAGACATCAAATCGGCTCTCTTTGACATTCCGGATGATAAATCTCCTGGTCCTGATGGCTTCTCATCTGCCTTCTTCAAAGCTGCTTGGCCCATTATTGGTGATGAATTTGTTGCTGCTGTTCGGGAATTCTTCTTCTCTGGTAGAATTCTTAAGCAAATCAATACCACCATCATTACACTTGTCCCAAAAGTTCAACTCCCGGGGTTTGTGAACGACTTTCGCCCAATCTCTTGCTGTAATATCCTCTACAAGGTCATCTCTAAGATCATTGTTCAGCGCATCAAGCCAGTCCTTGAACACATTATCAGCCCGTCACAAAATGCCTTTGTTCCTGGAAGAAGAATTTCAGACAACATCCTGCTTGCCCAAGAACTATTCAGCGGGTACAACCGGAAAAATGGTCCCCCCAGAGCCGCAATTAAAGTTGACCTTCGGAAAGCTTTTTGACTCTCTCGAGTGGGACTTTATTATTGCTGTACTTCGACTATTCCAATTCCCAGATATCCTCATGACATGGATTGAGGAATGCATTACCACCACTTCATTCTCCATTTGCCTTAACGGTGAGCCCCACGGATTTTTTCAAGGTAGTAGGGGACTTCGACAGGGAGATCCACTCTCCCCCTACCTCTTCGTCTTATGCATGGAAGTCTTTCATCTCCAGCTCCAAAAATCCATTGCTGAAAAACCCTTTGCATTCCACCCGCAATGCAAGGAACTTGGCCTCCTCTGTCTCTCCTTTGCTGACGACCTTATCCTCTTTTTGCCGTGCGGAAGCCCCCTCGATCCAGGTTTTCAGCGATGCCCTGGAATGGTTATCTATTGCCTCAGGCCTTCAGGTGAACCGTGACAAAAGTCAACTTATCCTCTCCAAGTCAGCTGAACCCCTGCGCCCAGATCTCCATCATATTCTTGGTTTTCAAGCTGGAGTTCTCCCTCTCAAATACCTTGGTCTTCCCCTCCTGCACTCCTGTCTCACTTTACATAACTGTCAACCTTTGCTCCAAAAGATTGACAAGCGTATCGCGGGCTGGGCGGGTATCCCCCTCTCTTTTGCAGGAAGAGTCCAACTCATTAAATCGGTCCTCTCTTCTCTTCACACCTATTGGAGCTTGGCGTTCTTCCTTCTAAAATAAGTCATTAAAATTATTGAGAAGAAATTCCGTAAATTCTTATGGCAAGGGCATTCTGATAGAGGTTATGCAAAAGTTGCTTGGGATCAAGTGTGTCGGCCAAAAGATGAGGGAGGTCTTGGAATTCGACCTATTGCTCCCTTAAACCAATCCCTTATGATCCGGCATTTATGGGATGTCCTTTAGCGCTCCCCCCACTCAATTTGGGCTCAATGGATTTGGCAATATCGACTTAGGAAAGCAACTATTTGGACCATCTCCTCGACTATTGGGTCTTGGAGTTGGCGTAAAATGATTCGACTTCGTCATTTCCTACTGAATGGGGTTCGTTTTCAGATTGGGTTGGACCCTCAATTCCAACTTTGGCAGGACCCTTGGCACCCACTGGGTGTTCTCATTCACCGGTTCCCCCGGGGTCCCGCCATCACAGGCATCCCACTCGATGCATCTTTGGGGTCTGTAATCCGATCGGGGCAATGGAACTGGTCTATCACAAATTTTGAGCTTTTTGATGTCTTGGCTGCTCTCCCTCAGATCTCCCCTGGACCATCTCGGATTCTTTGGAGCTCCCTTAACGGTACACTCTCTAACTCGGACGCTCTAAGCATCTTCCAACCCCCCGGACCAAAGGTGGAGTGGTCTTCCTTATTCCATGGCCCTTTCCGCATTCACCGAAATGTTTTTATTCTGTGGCTTGCTATTAGAGGGCGTCTCTCTACCATGGATAAGCCTTGGTGCCCACCGAATTCTTGGGAGTGCGTCCTCTGTAACTCTGGAATGGCTGAGAGCCACGCTCACCTCTTCTTCGAATGCACTTTCTCCCGGAGATGCCTTTCCCTCCTTAGACAGCATACCAAAATCCAATGGCCTCATCCTTCGTGGAGTTTAGGCATCAGATGGGCCTCCATTCGATGGCGCGGGAAACATCTCATTAACGCAGCACACCGTGCCACCCTTGCCTCGCTTGTTTATCACATTTGGCGTGAGCGTAATACTCGTAGATTCCAAAACTCCTCCCTCAATGCTTTGGTGGATCTTGTTCTTGAGCAGGTACGCACATGCATCTGCGGAGATGACTTGAAGCCCACGCTTCAAACTTTTGCCCTCTTCCGCCTTTGGCGTATCCCATGGAGCTACCCTGTTGAATAATGCTGGTTCTTGTTGATTGTTGATTGTTGTTGACTGTTGATTGCTGCTTTTGGGGCTGACTTGCTGTTATTTCCCCTTGTTGCTTTTGGGCCGGCTTTGATGAGAACACTGAGGGCATCCAACGAGCTAAAGGCGTTCACGATCAATTGCACCAAGACTTAACAATTGGAAGTGGGCCAATGACAAGAGGAAGGTTGAAGAGAATGCAAGAAGCAATTCAAGCCCAATCCAACTTAATATTTGCTAATGGGATCAAGTCACAATTGGAGGCCCAACATGAGTGCTTAATTTCAATAATTCAAGCCCAAGGAAGCCCATAATAAGAGCCCAAATTCGTCCAAGTGCAGCCAAGTGGTCAAGGAAGACTTCTTAATCACATTCAAAGTGCATTTATCACATACAATGCACCAATTTTCGGATTCACATGGAAGACCATAGTTTTTACTCGTTTTTGACCAAGAATGCATAGTTTTTAGTCATATTTTGACTAAGTATTGAATGTACATCCACCAAGGAGTCACTTGGGGTTATGTGTGGTCAATTTGGAAGTGTTTTAGGCCTATAAAAGGCATGTATCAGCATACAAACGAGAAGAACCAAGATTTATCCAAGTTTAAGAAATATTGAGAGAGAGTTCTCATATTTTGAAGAGTTTATATCCTATTTTCAGCTTTAGTGAAACCTTGCTTTGTCAATCTAGCATATTAGGTTGGTGATTCAAATTCACAAAGCCCCCAATTCGTGCTCGACCCAAGTGTGTCGTTGTGTGGATTGGTTTACTCGTGCTCGTGGTTGGTTGAATGTTCTAAGTAGCAGGTCACGTTCCAATAACGTTGGTTGGCTATTTGCATTCCTCAGGTCACGGACCTCTTTATCCATTTCAAGCCTACGTCGTGAAGATCGGGCCACCCATGGTCGATACCATATGATGTGGTATCAGAGCCTTCGGTTGACACGGTAGGTCCCCAAGTTCCACCTATCTTTTATCTTACACCACCAAGCTTCCGTACCCCATTGTTATCTTTTGTTTTATCTTTACAAAAAATAGAGGACAAAATTCGTTCAAAAAAAAAAAAGAAGAGAAAAGCTCGAAAGAAAAAAAAGCAGACGAGCAGCCAAAAAAAAAAAAAGAAGGAAAATTCGTTCAAAAAAAAAAACAAAAGAAGGCAAAAAAAAAGAGTACAAAAGTGAAAAAAAAAGGGCCATTTGAAAGGAAAAAAAAACAAAAGAAAGAAAAAATCTGATTGTGTTATTGTTTCCTAGCTATACTTTGCTACTATCCAAGATTGGCCAACCCCCACCACTATTGGAGAAGTGAGGAGCTTTCATGGACTTGCAAGCTTTTATAGGCGATTTGTGAAGGACTTTAGCACCATGGCAGCCCCATTGAACGAGTTAACAAAGAAGAATGTTCCATTCAAGTGGGGAAAAGCACAAGAGAAAGCCTTTCAAACCATAAAAGAGAAGCTTACTCATGCACCTTTGCTAGCCCTTCCCGACTTTGGTAAGACTTTTGAAATTGAGTGTGATGCAAGTGGGATTGGCATAGGAGGAGTTCTTTTGCAAGGAGGTAGACCGATTGCATATTTCAGCGAGAAGCTAAGTGGGCCGACACTTAACTACCCCACATATGACAAGGAGCTTTATGCATTGGTTAGAGTATTAGAAACTTGGCAACATTATTTGTGGCCAAAAGAGTTTGTGATACATTCTGATCATGAAGCACTCAAGTATATTAAAAGTCAAAGCAAGCTTAGCCGACAACATGCAAAGTGGATAGAGTTTATTGAGTCGTTTCCATATGTGATCAAACACAAGAAAGGTAAGGAGAACATTGTTGCTGATGCACTTTCAAGAATGTATGTTTTACTTTCAATGTTAGATGCTAAAATTCTTGGCTTTGAGTTCATCAAAGATCTGTATACTAATGATGTTGATTTTGGTGAAGCATTTGGACATTGCACCCCAAGCAACGGATGGGACAAATTCTATTTGCATGATGGGTTTTTATTTCGAGCCAACCAGCTTTGTGTTCCTAATTGTTCAACTCGTTTGTTATTGTTAAAGGAAGCACATTCTGGGGGTTTGATGGGTCACTTTGGTATTTCTAAGACTTTGGGAGTCTTGAGTGAACACTTTTATTGGCCCAAGATGCGTAGAGATGTTGAGAAATTTGTGGGGAAATGCATAGTTTGTCATAAGGCAAAATCAAAGCTTAATCCTCATGGATTGTACATGCCCCTCCCTATTCCCAGTGTACCTTGGGAAGATATTTCAATGGACTTTGTTTTGGGATTGCCTAGGTCTAAGAGGGGAAGAGATTCTATTTTTGTTGTTGTTGACAGATTTTCCAAAATGGCACACTTCATTGCATGCTATAAAGTTGATGATGCCTCTAATATTGCTAATCTTTTCTTTCAAGAAGTTGTGAGGCTCCATGGTATGCCAAGGACTATAGTGTCTGATCGAGATGCCAAGTTCCTTAGGTACTTTTGGAAAACTTTGTGGGGCAAGCTTGGAACTAAGTTACTTTTCTCTACTACTTGTCATCCTCAAACTGACGGGCAAACCGAGGTGGTCAATAGGACACTTTCAACTTTGTTGCGAATAATTGTGAAGAAGAACTTGAGGAGTTGGGAAGAGTGTCTACCGCACGTCGAGTTTGCTTACAATAGGGCTGTCCATTCTACTACTAAGTTTTCGCCGTTTCAAATTGTTTATGGTTTTAATCCTCTTGCACCTATTGATTTAACTCCTTTGCCTTTGCAGGAGAGAATAAACATGGATGGAAAGAAACATGCTGAATTTGTTAAGCAAATCCATGAGAAGGCAAAAAGTAATATTGAGAGGATGACTCAACAGTACGTGAACCGTGCAAACAAGGGAAGAAAACGAGTTATCTTTGAACCAGGGGACTTAGTCTGGTTGCATCTTAGAAAAGAAAGGTTTCCAGACAAACGGAAGTCCAAGCTCATGCCAAGAGGGGATGGACCATTTCGAGTCCTTGAAAGGATCAATGACAATGCTTACAAGCTTGAATTGCCCGGTGAGTATGGAGTGAGTGCTACTTTTAATGTTTCTGATCTTTCTCCTTTTTATGATACAGATAATGAAGAGTCGAGGACGACTCCTTTTCAAGAGGGGGAGGATGATGAGAACACTGAGGGCATCCAACGAGCTAAAGGCGTTCACGATCAATTGCACCAAGACTTAACAATTGGAAGTGGGCCAATGACAAGAGGAAGGTTGAAGAGAATGCAAGAAGCAATTCAAGCCCAATCCAACTTAATATTTGCTAATGGGATCAAGTCACAATTGGAGGCCCAACATGAGTGCTTAATTTCAATAATTCAAGCCCAAGGAAGCCCATAATAAGAGCCCAAATTCGTCCAAGTGCAGCCAAGTGGTCAAGGAAGACTTCTTAATCACATTCAAAGTGCATTTATCACATACAATGCACCAATTTTCGGATTCACATGGAAGACCATAGTTTTTACTCGTTTTTGACCAAGAATGCATAGTTTTTAGTCATATTTTGACTAAGTATTGAATGTACATCCACCAAGGAGTCACTTGGGGTTATGTGTGGTCAATTTGGAAGTGTTTTAGGCCTATAAAAGGCATGTATCAGCATACAAACGAGAAGAACCAAGATTTATCCAAGTTTAAGAAATATTGAGAGAGAGTTCTCATATTTTGAAGAGTTTATATCCTATTTTCAGCTTTAGTGAAACCTTGCTTTGTCAATCTAGCATATTAGGTTGGTGATTCAAATTCACAAAGCCCCCAATTCGTGCTCGACCCAAGTGTGTCGTTGTGTGGATTGGTTTACTCGTGCTCGTGGTTGGTTGAATGTTCTAAGTAGCAGGTCACGTTCCAATAACGTTGGTTGGCTATTTGCATTCCTCAGGTCACGGACCTCTTTATCCATTTCAAGCCTACGTCGTGAAGATCGGGCCACCCATGGTCGATACCATATGATGTGGTATCAGAGCCTTCGGTTGACACGGTAGGTCCCCAAGTTCCACCTATCTTTTATCTTACACCACCAAGCTTCCGTACCCCATTGTTATCTTTTGTTTTATCTTTACAAAAAATAGAGGACAAAATTCGTTCAAAAAAAAAAAGAAGAGAAAAGCTCGAAAGAAAAAAAAGCAGACGAGCAGCCAAAAAAAAAAAAAGAAGGAAAATTCGTTCAAAAAAAAAAACAAAAGAAGGCAAAAAAAAAAGAGTACAAAAGTGAAAAAAAAGGGCCATTTGAAAGGAAAAAAAAACAAAAGAAAGAAAAAATCTGATTGTGTTATTGTTTCCTAGCTATACTTTGCTACTATCCAAGATTGGCCAACCCCCACCACTATTGGAGAAGTGAGGAGCTTTCATGGACTTGCAAGCTTTTATAGGCGATTTGTGAAGGACTTTAGCACCATGGCAGCCCCATTGAACGAGTTAACAAAGAAGAATGTTCCATTCAAGTGGGGAAAAGCACAAGAGAAAAGCCTTTCAAACCATAAAAGAGAAGCTTACTCATGCACCTTTGCTAGCCCTTCCCGACTTTGGTAAGACTTTTGAAATTGAGTGTGATGCAAGTGGGATTGGCATAGGAGGAGTTCTTTTGCAAGGAGGTAGACCGATTGCATATTTCAGCGAGAAGCTAAGTGGGCCGACACTTAACTACCCCACATATGACAAGGAGCTTTATGCATTGGTTAGAGTATTAGAAACTTGGCAACATTATTTGTGGCCAAAAGAGTTTGTGATACATTCTGATCATGAAGCACTCAAGTATATTAAAAGTCAAAGCAAGCTTAGCCGACAACATGCAAAGTGGATAGAGTTTATTGAGTCGTTTCCATATGTGATCAAACACAAGAAAGGTAAGGAGAACATTGTTGCTGATGCACTTTCAAGAAGGTATGTTTTACTTTCAATGTTAGATGCTAAAATTCTTGGCTTTGAGTTCATCAAAGATCTGTATACTAATGATGTTGATTTTGGTGAAGCATTTGGACATTGCACCCCAAGCAACGGATGGGACAAATTCTATTTGCATGATGGGTTTTTATTTCGAGCCAACCAGCTTTGTGTTCCTAATTGTTCAACTCGTTTGTTATTGTTAAAGGAAGCACATTCTGGGGGTTTGATGGGTCACTTTGGTATTTCTAAGACTTTGGGAGTCTTGAGTGAACACTTTTATTGGCCCAAGATGCGTAGAGATGTTGAGAAATTTGTGGGGAAATGCATAGTTTGTCATAAGGCAAAATCAAAGCTTAATCCTCATGGATTGTACATGCCCCTCCCTATTCCCAGTGTACCTTGGGAAGATATTTCAATGGACTTTGTTTTGGGATTGCCTAGGTCTAAGAGGGGAAGAGATTCTATTTTTGTTGTTGTTGACAGATTTTCCAAAATGGCACACTTCATTGCATGCTATAAAGTTGATGATGCCTCTAATATTGCTAATCTTTTCTTTCAAGAAGTTGTGAGGCTCCATGGTATGCCAAGGACTATAGTGTCTGATCGAGATGCCAAGTTCCTTAGGTACTTTTGGAAAACTTTGTGGGGCAAGCTTGGAACTAAGTTACTTTTCTCTACTACTTGTCATCCTCAAACTGACGGGCAAACCGAGGTGGTCAATAGGACACTTTCAACTTTGTTGCGAATAATTGTGAAGAAGAACTTGAGGAGTTGGGAAGAGTGTCTACCGCACGTCGAGTTTGCTTACAATAGGGCTGTCCATTCTACTACTAAGTTTTCGCCGTTTCAAATTGTTTTATGGTTTTAATCCTCTTGCACCTATTGATTTAACTCCTTTGCCTTTGCAGGAGAGAATAAACATGGATGGAAAGAAACATGCTGAATTTGTTAAGCAAATCCATGAGAAGGCAAAAAGTAATATTGAGAGGATGACTCAACAGTACGTGAACCGTGCAAACAAGGGAAGAAAACGAGTTATCTTTGAACCAGGGGACTTAGTCTGGTTGCATCTTAGAAAAGAAAGGTTTCCAGACAAACGGAAGTCCAAGCTCATGCCAAGAGGGGATGGACCATTTCGAGTCCTTGAAAGGATCAATGACAATGCTTACAAGCTTGAATTGCCCGGTGAGTATGGAGTGAGTGCTACTTTTAATGTTTCTGATCTTTCTCCTTTTTATGATACAGATAATGAAGAGTCGAGGACGACTCCTTTTCAAGAGGGGGAGGATGATGAGAACACTGAGGGCATCCAACGAGCTAAAGGCGTTCACGATCAATTGCACCAAGACTTAACAATTGGAAGTGGGCCAATGACAAGAGGAAGGTTGAAGAGAATGCAAGAAGCAATTCAAGCCCAATCCAACTTAATATTTGCTAATGGGATCAAGTCACAATTGGAGGCCCAACATGAGTGCTTAATTTCAATAATTCAAGCCCAAGGAAGCCCATAATAAGAGCCCAAATTCGTCCAAGTGCAGCCAAGTGGTCAAGGAAGACTTCTTAATCACATTCAAAGTGCATTTATCACATACAATGCACCAATTTTCGGATTCACATGGAAGACCATAGTTTTTACTCGTTTTTTGACCAAGAATGCATAGTTTTTAGTCATATTTTGACTAATTATTGAATGTACATCCACCAAGGAGTCACTTGGGGTTATGTGTGGTCAATTTGGAAGTGTTTTAGGCCTATAAAAGGCATGTATCAGCATACAAACGAGAAGAACCAAGATTTATCCAAGTTTAAGAAATATTGAGAGAGAGTTCTCATATTTTGAAGAGTTTATATCCTATTTTTCAGCTTTAGTGAAACCTTGCTTTGTCAATCTAGCATATTAGGTTGGTGATTCAAATTCACAAAAGCCCCCAATTCGTGCTCGACCCAAGTGTGTCGTTGTGTGGATTGGTTTACTCGTGCTCGTGGTTGGTTGAATGTTCTAAGTAGCAGGTCACGTTCCAATAACGTTGGTTGGCTATTTGCATTCCTCAGGTCACGGACCTCTTTATCCATTTCAAGCCTACATCGTGAAGATCGGGCCACCCATGGTCGATACCATATCAACCTTGTTGCCGTGATTGTTCTGTTCTTTTGTTTCATTTGCCAGTGATTCCGATTTGGAATGGCTTGTTGCTTGTGGTTCCTCTTTTGCCCTTGTTGGGATTGGCTTGTAGTTGTTGCTTTGTGCCCAGGATCGCTGAACCTCTGTTGCCTTCCTAGAACCACTCTCCGGATAGGGCGGTTTCGCCTTTGTCATTGTTGTAATCACTCCTTTTATTTATGAAATTTACATTTACCTAAAAAAAAAAAGGTTGAAGAGAATGCAAGAAGCAATTCAAGCCCAATCCAACTTAATGTTTGCTAATGGGATCAAGTCACAATCGGAGGCCCAACATGAGTGCTTAATTTCAATAATTCAAGCCCAAGGAAGCCCATATTACGAGCCCAAATTCGTCCAAGTGCAGCCAAGTGGTCAAAGAAGACTTCTTAATCACATTCAAAGTGCATTTATCACATACAATGCACCAATTTTCGGATTCACATGGAAGACCATAACTTTTACTCGTTTTTGACCAAGAATGCATAGTTTTTAGTCATATTTTGACTAATTATTGAATGTACATCCACCAAGGAGTCACTTGGGGATATGTGTGGTCAATTTGGAAGTGTTTTAGGCCTATAAAAGGCATGTATCAGCATGCAAACGGGAAGAACCAAGAAGATATCCAAGTTTAAGAAATATTGAGAGAGTTCTCATATTTTGGAGAGTTTATATCCTATTTTCAGCTTTAGTGAAACCTTGCTTTGTCAATCTAGCATATTAGGTTGGTGATTCAAATTCACAAAGCCCCCAATTCGTGCTCGACCCAAGTATGTTGTTGTGTGGATTAGTTTACTCGTGCTCGTGGTTGTTGGTTGAATGTTCTAAGTAGCAGGTCACGTTCATATAACGTTGGTTGGCTATTTGCATTCCTCAGGTCACGGACCTTTTTTATCCATTTGCAAGCCTACGTCGTGAAGATCGGGCCACCCATGGTCAACACCATATCAAACTCATTTCTAACTATAAATATATTCGTATCCACTGTAATAATCAATATTAAATCCACTCTTCGATTATACCACTAGAACTCCAGCTTATTCAACCTAAAAATGCACTAGGACTACATCTAGAACACTTGCCCCTTTCTATCTTATTAGTCAAGCGCGCTAGCTGCAATTAATTGTTGAGTGAGCTTTCCCTCTTCAACAAGCCGGTGGTGATCTCACTTTCGAAAGAGAGTCTCGATGCGGCGGTGTACACATAGCTCTATCGCATGTAGCCGAGTTCGAAGACAACTATAGAAAGTGTGCAGTGAGGCATCTTTCTCACTATACAATGACCGAAGGACCAACGACGATCCTATCCTAAAAGAGGAGGAGTAGGAGCTAGCTTGAATTGAGAATCGAATGATTACGAGATAGACAATGAGAGAAAGGAGAGCATTTTTGAGTCATGGACTCAGCTTCGTACATTTGCACAATGTAAAACTCCTTTAACCAAATTTAGACATTAATGCACTTTGATGTTTGCCATATCGAGGTGTTGGTGAACCTTCGTGATCAATCGTACGTCCGGATACATGCCTAATACTCACCACAACAGTAGGAAACATCTTGTGTTTCCAATCCTTATCATTAACTGATAGACCACTCATTTTTGGCTACAAATAAATTTGTATCGACTCCAATAATCTATATTAAATCCCCTCTTCGATTATACGACTAAACCTCCATCTTATTCAACCTAAAAATGCACTAGGACTACATCTAGAACACTCTTTTGAGTCATGGACTCAGCTTTGTACATTTGCGCAACGACAAACTCCTTTAAACAAATTTAGACTCTAATAAACTTTTATCTTTGCCATATCGAGGGCTTGGTGAACTTTCGTGATCAATTGTACGTCCGGATACATGCTTAATACTCAACAAAATAGAAGGGAACACCTTGTGTTTCCAGCCCTTATCATTAACAGATAAATGACTCATTTCGGGCTATATATATTCGCATCGACTCTAATTATCAATATTAAATCCATAATTCGATTATACGACTCAGACTCCATCTTGTTCAACCTAAAAAATGCATTAGGACTATATCTACAACACTCTTGTTAGCCATGGACTCAGCTTTTGTACATTTGCGCAACGACAAACGCTTAAACAAATTTAGACACTAATGCACTTTTATCTTTGCCATATCGAGGGCTTGGTGAACCTTCAAGATCAATTGTACATCCGGATACATGCCTAATACTCAACACAATAGTAGGAAAAACTTTGTGTTTCCAGTCCTTATCATTAATTGATAAATGACTCATTTCTGGTTATAAATATATTTTTATTGACTCTAATAATCAATATTAAATCCAATCTGCGATTATACGACTAGAACTCCTTCTTATTCAACCTCAAAATGCACTAGGACTACATCTAGAACACACTTGTGAGCCATGGACTCAGCTTTGTACATTTGCGCAACGACAAACTCCTTTCAGCAAATGTAGACACTAATGCACTTTTATCTTTGCCACATCGAGGGCTTGGTGAACCTTCAAGATCAATCGTACATCCGGATACATGCCTAATTCTCAACACAATAGTAGGAAAAACCTTGTGTTTCCAGTCTTTATCATTAATTGATAAATGACTCATTTCTGGTTATAAATATATTTTTATTGACTCTAATAATCAATATTAAATCCAATCTGTGATTATACGACTAGAACTCCTTCTTATTCAACCTCAAAATGCACTAGGACTACATCTAGAACACTCTTGTGAGCCATGGACTCAGCTTTGTACATTTGCGCAACGACAAACTCCTTTAAGCAAATGTAGACACTAATGCACTTTTATATTTGCCATATCGAGGGCTTGGTGAATCTTCATGATCAATCGTAGGTCAGGATACATGCCTAATACTCAACACAATAGTAGGAAACACTTTGTGTTTCCAGTCCTTATCATTGACCGATAGATGACTCATTTCTGACTATAAATATAATCGTATCGACTCTAATAATTAATATTAAATCAACTCCTCGATTATACGACTAGAACTCCATCTTATTCAACCTAAAAATTGCACTAGGACTACATTTAGAATACTCTTTTCAGCCATGTACTTAGCTTTGTACGTTTGCGCAACGACAAACTTCTTTTAACAAATGTAGACACTAATGCACTTTTATGATTGCCATATCGAGGGCTTGGTGGACCTTCATGATCAATTGTAGGTCCGGATACCTGCCTAATACTCAACACAATAGTAGAAAACACCTTGTGTTTCTAGTCCTTATCATTAACTGATAAATGACTCATTTCAGGCTATAAATATGTTCGTATCGACTCTAACAATCAATATTAAATTCATTATTCGATTATACGACTAGGACTCCATCTTATTCAACCTAAAATTGTATTAGGACTACATCTAGAACACTGATTTGAGCCATGGACCAGCTTTGTACATTTGCGCAACGACAAACTCCTTTAAACAAATTTAGACACTAATGCACTTTTATCTTTGCCATATCGTGCGCTCGGTGATCAATCGTACATCCAGATACATGTCTAATACTCACCACAATAGTAAGAAAAAACTTGTGTTTCCAATCCTTATAATTAACTGATAGATGACTCATTTCTGGCTACAAATATATTCGTATCGACTGTAATAATCAATATTAAATCCACTCTTCGATTATACGACTAGAACTCCTTCTTATTCAACCTAAAAATGCACTAGGACTACATCTAGAACACTCTTTTGAGTCATGGACTCAGCTTTGTACATTTGCGCAACGACAAACTCCTTTAAACAAACTTAGACACAAATGCACTTTTAACTTTGCCATATCGAGGGCTTGGTGAACCTTCGTGATCAATCGTAGGTCCGGATGCTTGCCTAATACTCAACACAATAGTAGGAAACACCTTATGTTTCTAGTCCTTATCATTAACTAATAAATGACTCATTTCTCGCTATAAATATGTTCGTATCTACTCTAATAATCAATATGAAATCCACTATTCGATTATACGACTAGGACTCCATCTTATTCAACCTAAAAATGCACTAGGACTACATATAGAACACTGATTTGAGCCACAGACTCAACTTTGTACATTTGCGCAACGACAAACTCCTTTAAACAAATTTAGACACTAATGCACTTTTATCTTTGCCATATCGAGGGCTTGGTGAACCTTCGTGATCAATCGTAGGTTCGGATACCTGCCTAATACTCAACACAATAAGTAGGAAACACCTATGCTTTCCAATCCTTATCATTAATTGATAGATCACTCATTTTTGGCTACAAATTAATTCGTATCGACTCTAATAATCAATACTAAATCCACTCTTCTATTATACGACTAGAACTTCATCTTATTCAACATAAAAATGCACTAGGACTACATCTAGAACACTCTTTTGAGTCATGGACTCAGCTTTGTACATTTGCGCAATGACAAACTCCTTTAAAAGAATTTAGACACTAATGTACTTTTATCTTTGCCATATCAAGGGCTTGGTGAACCTTCGTGATCAATCGTACGTCCGTATACATGCCTAATATTCACCACAATAGTAGGAAACACCTTGTGTTTCCTGTCCTTATCATTGACTGATAGATGACTCATTTCTAGCTATAAATATATTCGTATCCACTCTAATAATCAATACTAAATCCACTCTTCCATTATACGACTAGAACCCCATCTAATTCAACCTAAAAATGCACTAGGACTACATCTAGAACACTCTTGTGAGCCATGGACTCAGTTTTTGTACATTTTCGCAACGACAAACTCCTTTAACAAATTTCGACACTAATGCACTTTTATCCTTGTCATATCAAGGGCTTGGTGAACCTAATACTCACCACAATAGTTAAGAAAAAACTTGTGTTTCCAATCCTTATCATTAACTGATAGATGACTTTCTGGCTACAAATATATTCGTATCGACTGTAATAATCAATATTAAATCCACTCTTCGATTATACGACTAGAACCCATCTTATTCAACCTAAAAATGCACCAGGACTACATCTAAAACACTCTTTGAGCCATGGACTCAACTTTCTACTTTGCGCAACGACAAACTCCTTTGAACGAATTTAGACACTAATCCACTTTTATATTTGCCATATCGAGGGCTTGGTGAACCTCCATGATCAATCGTACGTCTGGATACATGCCTAATACTCAACACAATAGTAGGAACACCTTGTGTTCTAGTCCTTATCATTGACTGATAGATGACTCATTTTTGGGCTATAAATATATCCGTATCGACTCTAATAATCAATATTAAAGCCAGTCTTCGTTTATACGACTAGGACTCCATCTATTCAACCTAAAAATGCACTAGGACTACATCTAGAAAACTCTTTTGAGCCATGGACTCGGCTTTGTACATTTGCGCAACGAGCAACTCCTTTAAAACAAATTTAGACACTAATGCACTTTTATCTTTGCCATATCGAGGGCTTGGTGAAGCTTCATGATCAATCCTATGTCCAGATACATGCCTAATACGCAACACGATAGTAGGAAGTACTTGTATTTCCAGTCTTATCATTGACTGATAGATGACTCATTTCTGTCTATAAATATATTCGTATGACTTTAATAATCAATATTAAATCCACACTTCGATTATAGCACTCAAACTCCATCTTATTCAACCTTAAAAATGCACTAGGACTACATCTAGAAACACTCTTTGAGTCATGGACTCAGCTTCATACATTGCACAACGTAAAACTTCCTTTAACCGAATTTAGACACTAATGCACTTTTGATGTTTGCCATATCGAGGGCTTGGTGAACCTTCTAATCAATCGTACGTCCGGATACATGCCTAATACACCCACAATCGTAGGAAACACCTTGTGTTTCAATCCTTATCATTGACTGATAGATGACTCATTTCTGGCTACAAATAAATTCGTATTCGAACTCTAATAATCAATATTAAAGCCCTCTTCGATTATACGACTAGAGACTCCTTCTTATTCAACCTAAAAATGCACTAGGAACTACATCTAGAACACTCTTTTGAGCCATGGACTCAGCTTTGTACCTTTTGCGCAACGACAAACTCCTTTAAAAACTTAGACACAAATGCACTTTTACTTTTGCATATCGAGGGCTTAGAACCTTCGTGATCAATCGTACGTCCGATGATGCCTAATACTCAACACAATAGTAGGAAACACCTTATGTTTCAGTCCTTATCATTAACTATAAATGACTCATTTTCGCTATAAATATGTTCGTATTACTCTAATAATCAATATGAAAATCCACTATTTGATTATACGACTAGGACTCCATCTTATTCAACCTAAAAATGCACTAGGATAACATATTAGAACACTGATTCAACATGGACTCAGCTTTGTACCTTTGCGCAAAGACAAACTCCTTTAAACAAATTTAGACACTAATGCACTTTTATCTTTGCCATATCGAGGGCTTGGAGAACCTTAAAAGCAATCATCGTTCGGATACCTGCCTAATACTCAACACAATCGTAGGAAACACCTTGTGCTTTCAATCCTTATCATTGACTGATAGATACTCATTTTTGGCAAAAATAATTCGTATTGACTCTAATAATCAATATTAAATCCACTCTTCATTATATGACTAGAACTCCATGTTATTCAACATTAAAATGCACTAGGACTACATCTAGAACACTCTTTTGAGTCATGGACTCAGCTTTGTACCTTTGCGCAAAGACAAACTCCTTTAAAAAATTTGGACACTAATGTACTTTTATCTTTGCCATATCGAGGGCTTGGGATAACCTTCGTAATCAATCGTTCCGTATACATGACACAATAGTAGACTAAATCTAGAACACCTGTGACTGTCTTATCATTGACTGATAATGTAGCTATAAATATATTTGTATTCGATTTGACTCTCTACTAATCAATATTAAAATCCACTCATGTTTCCATTTATACGAACTAGAATTTTGTACCTTTGCCCAAAACAAACTTTAAACAAATTAAAAATGCACCTAACATCTATGAACACTCATAAATGGACATAAAATCTAGAACAGTGGACTTTTGTACATTTTTGCGCAACAACAAACCCCTTTAACAAATTTTCAACACTATTGCAATTTTATCTTTTTGCCATTATCGAGGGCTTACCTTCGTTAATTAACGTCGGATACATGAACCTAATACTCAACGCAATCGAAGGAAATACCTATTGTTATCAGTCCTTATTATTGACTAATAGATGACTCTTTTTTTGCTATAAATATATTTGTATTGACTCTAATAATCAATATTAAAGCCAGTCTTCGATTATAAGACTAGGACCGCTATCTTATTGAACAAAAATGCACTAGGACTACATCTAGAACATTCTTTTGAGCCATGGACTCAGCTTTGTACCTTTTCGCAACGACAAACACCTTTAAACAAGTTTAGACACTAATGCACTTTTATCTTTGCCATATTGAGGGCTTGGAAGAAGCTTCATAATCAATCGTACGTCCGGATACATGCCTAATACTCAACACAATGATAGAAAACACCTTGTGCATTCAGTCATTATCATTGACTGATATATGACTCATTTTTGGTCAAAAATATATTCGTATTGACACTAATAATCAATATTAAAGCCATTCTTCGATTAAATGACTAGGACTCAATGTTATTCAACATTAAAATGCACTAGGACTACATCTAGAACTCTTTTTGAGCCATGGACTCAGCTTTGTACCTTTTCGCAACGATAAACACCTTTAAACAAGTTTAGACACTCATGCACTTTTATCTTTGTCATATCGAGGGCTTGGAGAACCTTCATAATAAATCGTACGTCCGGATACATGCCTATTACTCAACACAATAGTAGAAAACACCGTGTGCTTTCAGTCCTTATCATTGACTGATAGATTAATCATTTTTGGCTATAAATATATACATATTGACACTAATAATCAATATTAAAGTCATTCTTCGATTATATGACTAGGACTCCATGTTATTTCAACATTAAAATGCACTAGGACTACATCTAGAACACTCTTTTGAGTCGTGGACTCATCTTTGTACCTTTGCGCAAAGACACACTCCTTTAAACAAATTTAGACACTAATGCACTTTTATCTTTGCCATATCGAGGGCTTGGAGAACCTTCATAATCAATTGTATGTCCGGATACATGCCTAATACTCAACACAATCGTAGAAAACACCTTGTGCTTTCAGTCCTTATCATTGACTGATAGATGACACATTTTTTGCTATAAATTTATTCGTATTGACTCTAATAATCAATATTAAAGCCACTCATTGATTATATGACAAGGAATCCATCTTATTTAACACAAAAATGCATTAGGACTGCATCTAGAACACTCTTTTGACTCATGGACTCAACTTTGTACCTTTGCGCAACGACAAACTCCTTTAAACAAGTTTAGACACTAATGCACTTTTATCTTTGCCGTATCGAGGGCTTGGAGAACCTTCATAATCAATCGTACGTCCGGGTACATGCCTAATACTCAACACAATCGTAGGAAACACCTTGTGTTTTCAGTCCTTATCATTGACTGATAGATGACTCATTTTGGCTACAAAGATATTCGTACTGACTCTAATAATCAATATTAAAGGCACTCTTTGATTATACAACTAGGACTCCATCTTATTCAACATAAAAATGCACTAGAACTACATCTAGAACACTCTTTCGAGCCATGGACTCCGCTTTGTACCTTTGCGCAACAACAAACCCCTTTAACAAATTTCAACACTATTGCAATTTTATCTTTGCCATATCGAGGGCTTGGAGAACCTTCATAATTAATCATACGTCCGGATACATTTCTAATACTCAACGCAATCGAAGGAAATACCTATTGTGTTTATCAATCCTTATTATTGACTGATAGATGACTCTTTTTTTGCTATAAATATATTTGTATTGACTCTAATAATCAACATTAAAGCCACTCTTCGATTATATGATTAGGACGCTATCTTATTGAACATAAAAATGCACTAGGACTATATTTAAGAACACTCTTTCGAGCCAAGGTTTAGACACTAATGCACTTTTATCTTTGCCATATCGAGGGCTTGGAGAACCTTCATAATCAATCGTACGTCCGGGTACATGCCTAATACTCAACACAATCGTAGGAAACACCTTGTGTTTTCAGTCCTTATCATTGACTGTTAGATGACTCATTCTGGCTATAAAGATATTCGTATTGACTCTAATAATCAATACTAAAGGCACTCTTTGATTATACAACTAGGACTCCATCTTATTCAACATAAAAATGCACTAGAACTACATCTAGAACACCCTTTCGAGCCATGGACTCCGCTTTGTACCTTTTCGCAACAACAAACCCCTTTAAAAAATTCCTACACTATTGCAATTTTATCTTTGCCATATCGAGGGCTTGGAGAACCTTCATAATTAATCATACGTCCGGATACATTCCTAATACTCAACGCAATCGAAGGAAATACCTATTGTTATCAGTCCTTATTATTGACTGGTAGATGACTCTTTTTTTGCTATAAATATATTTGTATTGACTCTAATAATCAACATTAAAGCCACTCTTCGATTATACGATTAGGACGCTATCTTATTGAACATAAAAATGCACTAGGACTATATTTAGAACACTCTTTCGAGCCAAGGACTCAACTTTCTACCTTTTCGCAACGACAAACTCCGTTAAACAAGTTTAGACACTAATGTACTTTTATCTTTGCCATATCGAGGGCTTGGAGAACCTTCATAATCAATCGTACGTCCGGATACATGCCTAATACTCAACACAATAGTAGAAAACACCTTGTGCTTTCAGTCCTTATCATTGACTGATAGATGACACATTTTTGGCTATAAATATATTCGTATTGACTCTAATAATCAATATTAAAGCCAGTCTTCGATTATACGACTAGGACGCTATCTTATTGAACATAAAAATGCACTAGGACTATGTTTAGAACACTCTTTCGAGCCATGTACTCAGCTTTGTACCTTTTCACAACGACAAACGCCTTTAGACAAGTTTAGACACTAATGCACTTTTATCTTTGTCATATTGAGGGCTTGGAGAAGCTTCATGATCAATCGTACGTCCGGATACATGCCTAAATACTCAATACAATCATAGAAAACACCTTGTGCATTCAGTCCTTATCATTGACTGATAGATGACTCATTTTTGGCTACAAATATATTCGTATTGACAGTAATAATCAATATTAAAGCCATTCTTCGATTAAATGACTAGGATTCAATGTTATTCAACATTAAAATGCACTAGGACTACATCTAGAACATTCTTTTGAGCCATGGACTCAGCTTTGTACCTTTTCGCAACGACAAACACCTTTAAACAAGTTTAGACACTAATGCACTTTTATCTTTGTCATATCGAGGGCTTGGAGAACCTTCCTAATCAATCGTACGTCCGGACACATGCCTAATACTCAACACCTTGTGCATTCAGTCCTTATCATTGACTGATAGATGACTCATTTTAGGGCTATAAATATATTCGTATTGACTCTAATAATCAATATTAAAGCCAATCTTCGACGATATGACTAGGACTCCATGTTATTCAACATAAAAATGCACTAGAACTACATCTAGAACACTCTTTCGAGCCATGGACTCAGCTTTGTACCTTTACGCAACGACAAACTCCTTTAAATAAGTTTAGATACTAATGCACTTTTATCTTTGCCATATCGAGGGCTTGGAGAACCTTCCTAATCAATCGTACCTTTTCGCAACGACAAACTGCTTTAAACAAAATGACTAGGACTAGGACTCCATGTTATCTTTGCCATATCGAGGGCTTGGAGAACCTTCATAATTAATCGTACGTTCGGATACATGCATAATATTCAACAAAATCGTAGGAAACACCTTGTACTTTCAGTCCTTATCATTGACTGATAGATAACTCATTTTGGGCAATAAATATATTCGTATTGAGTATAATAATTAATATTAAAGCCAATCTTCGATATTAACTAAGACTCCATGTTATTCAACATTAAAATGCACTAGGACTACATCTAGAACACACTTTCGAGTCATGGACTCATCTTTGTACCTTTGCGCAAAGTCAAACTCCTTTAAACAAGTTTAGACACTAATGCACTTTTATCTTTGCCATATTGACGGCTTAGAGAACCTTCATAATCAATCGTACGTCCGGATACATGCATAATCCTCAACACAATCGTAGGAAACACCTTGTGCTTTCAGTCCTTATCATTGACTGATAGATGACTCATTTTTGGCTATATAAGTATTCGTATTGACTCTAATAATCAATATTAAAGCCACTGTTCGATTATATGACTAGGACTCCATGTTATTCAACATTAAAATTCACTAGCACTATATCTAGAACACTCTTTCAAGCCATGGACTCAGCTTTATACCTTTGCGCAATAGACAAACTCCTTTAAACAAGTTTAGACACTAATGCACTTTTATCTTTGCCATATCGAGGGCTTGGAGAACCTTAACAAGCAATCGTACGTCCGGATACATGCCTAATACTCAACACAATCGTAGGAAACATCTTGTACTTTCAGTCCTTATCATTGACTGATAGATGACTCATTTTCTGCTATATAAGGATTCGAATTGACTCTAATAATCAATATTAAAGCCACTGTTCGATTATATGACTATGACTCCATGTTATTCAACATTAAAATGCAGTAGCACTATATCTAGAACACTCTTTCAAGCCATGGACTCAGCTTTGTACCTTTGCGCAAAGACAAACTCCTCTAAACAAGTTTAGACACTAATGCACTTTTATCTTTGCCATATCGAGGGCTTGGAGAACCTTAATAATTAATCGTACGTCCGGATACACTCATAATACTCAACACAATTGTAGGAAACACCCTGTGCTTTCAGTCCTTATCATTGACAGATAGATAACTCATTTTTGGCTATAAATGTATTCGTATTGACTCTAATAATCAATATTAAAGCCACTCTTCGATTATATGACTAGGACTCAATGTTATTCAACATTAAAATGCACTAGCACTATATCTAGAACACTCTTTCGAGCCATGAACTCTGCTTTGTACCTTTGCGCAAAGACAAACTCCTTTAAACAAGGTTAGACACTAATGCACTTTTATCTTTGCTATATCGAGGGCTTGGAAAACCTTCACCAGCAATCGTACGTCCGGATACATGCCTAATACTCAACACAATCGTAGGAAACACCTTGTGCTTTCAATCCTTATTATTGACTGATAAATAACTCATTTTGGGCAATAAATATATTCGTATTAAGTCTAATAATCAATATTAAAGACACTCTTCGATTATATGACTAGGACTCCATGTTATTCAACATTAAAATGCACTAGGACTACATCTAGAACACTCTTTCGAGCCATGGACTCATCTTTATACCTTTGCGCAAAGACAAACTCCTTTAAACAAATTTGGACACTAATGCACTTTTGTCTTTGCCATATCGAGGGCTTTGGAGAACCTTCATAATCAATTGTACATCCAGATACATGCCTATACTCAATACAACCGTGGGAAACACTTTGTGCTTTCAGTCCTTATCATTGAACGATAGATAACTCAGTTTGGGCTATTAATATATTCCTATTGACACTACTAATCAATATTAAAGCTACTCTTCGATTATACGACTCCATGGTATTCAACATTAAACTATACTAGGACTAAATCTAGAACTCTCTTTTGAGCCGTGGACTCATATTTGTACCTTTGCGCAAAGGCAAACTCCTTTAAACAAATTTAGACACTAATGTTCTTTTATCTTTGCCATGTCGAGGGCTTGGATTACCTTCATAATCAGTCGTACATCCGGATACATGTCTCATACTCAACACAATCGTAGAAAAACACCTTGTGCTTTCAGTCCTTATCATTGACTAATAGATGACTCATTTTTTGCTATAACTATATTTGTATTGACTCTAATAGTCAATATTAAAGCCACTCTTCGATTATACGATAGGACTCCATCTTATTCAACACAAAATGCACTAGGACTACATCTAGAACACTCTTTTGAGCCATGGACTCAGCTTTGTACTTATGCGCAACGACAAACTCCTTTAAACAAATTTAGACACTAATACACTTTTATCTTTGCCATATCGAGGGCTTGGAGAACCTTCATAATCAATCGTACGTCCGGATACATGCCTAATACTCAACACAATCGTAGGAAACACCTTGTGTGATCAGTCCTTATCATTGACTGATAGATAACTCATTTTTGGCTATAAAATATATTCGTATTGACTCTAATAATCAATATTAAAGCCCATCTTTGATTACACGGCTAGGACGCCATCTTATTCAACTTAAAAATGCACTAGAAATACATTTAGAACACTCTTTCGAGCTATGGACTCAGCTTTGTACCTTTTCGCAACGACAAACTCCTTTAAATAAGTTTAGACACTAATGCACTTTTATCTTTGCCATATCGAGGGCTTGGAGAACCTTCATAATCAATCGTACGGCTGGATACATGCATAGTACTCAATACAATCGTAGGAAACACCTTGTGCTTTTAGTCCTTATTATTGATTGATAGATGACTCATTTTGGGAATAAATATATTCGTATTGACTCTAATAATCAATATTAAAGCCACTCTGAGATTATATGACTAGGACTCCATGTTATTCAACATTAAAATGCACTCGGGCTACATCTAGAACACTCTTTTGAGCCATGGACTCATCTTTGTACCTTTGCGCAAAGACAAACTCCTTTAAACAAATTTAGACACTAATGCACTTTTGTCTTTGCCATAGCGAGGGGCTTGGGGAACCTTCATAATCAATCGTACGTCCGAATACATGCCTAATACTCAACACAATCGTAGGAAACACCTTGTGTTATCAGTCCTTATCATTGACTGATAGATGACTTAGTTTTGGCTATAAATATATTCGTTTTGAATCTAATAATCAATATTAAAGCTACTCTTCAATTATACGACTAGGACGCCATCTTATTCAACATAAAAATGCACTAAGGGCTACATTTAGGACACTCTTTCGAGCCATGGACTCAGCTTTGTACCTTTTCGCAACGACAAACTACTTTAAAGTTGCTTGACATTCCGGATGATAAATCTCCTGGCCCTGATGGCTACTCATCTGCTTTCTTCGAAATTGCTTGGCCCATTTATTGGTGATGAATTTGTTGCTGCTATTGGGGAATTCTTCCTCTCCGGTAGAATTCTAAAGCAAATCAATGCCACCATCATTAAACTTGTCCCAAAAGTTCAACTCCTGGGGTTTGTGAAAGACTTTCGTCCATTCTCTTGTTGTAATATCCTCTACAAGGTCATCTCTAAGATCATTGTTCAGCGCATCAAACTAGTCCTTGAGCACATTATCAGCCCGTCACAAAATGTTTTTGTTCCAGGAAGAAGAATTTCGGACAACATCCTTCTTGCTCAAGAGCTCTTCAGCGGGTACAACCGGAAAAGTGGTCCTCCTAGAGCCGCGCTTAAGGTTGACCTTCGGAAAGCTTTTGACTCTCTTGAGTGGGAGTTCATTATTGCAGTCCTTCGACTATTCCAGTTTCCGGATATCCTCATTGTATGGATTGAGGAATGCATTTCCACCACTTCATTCTCCATTTGCCTCAACGGTGAGCCCCACGGATTTTTCCAAGGTAGTAGGGGACTTCGTCAGGGAGATTCGCTCTCCCCCTACCTCTTCGTCTTATGCATGGAAGTCTTTCATCTCCAGCTCCAAAAATCTATTGATGAAAGACCCTTTGCATTTCACCCGCAATGCAAGGAACCGGGCCTCTTCTGTCTTTCCTTTGCTGATGACCTTATCCTATTTTGTCGTGCGGAAGCCCCCTCGATCCAGGTTTTTAGTGATGCCCTGGAATGGTTATCTCTTGCATCGGGCGTTCAGGTTAACCGTGACAAAAGTCAACTTATCCTCTCTAAGTCAGCTGAGCCCCTGCGCCCGGAGCTGGTGTTCTCCCTCTCAAATATCTTGGTCTTCCCCTTTGCACTCCCGCCTCATTTTACATAACTGTCAACCTTTGCTCCAAAAGATTGATAAGCATATCGCGGGCTGGGCGGGTATCCCCCTCTCTTTTGCAGGAAGAGTCCAATTCATCAAATCGGTCCTCTCTTCTCTTCACACCTATTGGAGTCGGCCTTCTTCCTTCCGAAAGGAGTCATTAAACTTATTGAGAAGAAATTCCGTAAATTCCTGCTGAATGGGGTTCGTTTTCAGATTGACTTGGACCCTCAATTCCAACTTTGGCAGGACCCTTGGCACCCTATGGGTGTTCTCATTCACCGGTTTCCTTGAGGACCCGCTATCACCGGCATCCCGCTCGATGCATCTTTGGAGTTTGTCATCCGATCGGGGCAATGGAACTGGTCTATCACAAACTTTGAACTTCTTGATATCTCGACTTCTCTCCCATCGATCTCCCCTGGACCCTCTCGGATTCTTTGGAGCTCCCATAGCGGTACACTCTCTAACTCGGACGCTCTGAGCATCTTCCAACCCCCCGGACCGAAGGTGAAGTGGTCCTCCTTATTCCATGGCCCTTTCGGCATACACCGAAATCTTTTCATTCTCTGGCTCGCTATTAGAGAGCGTCTCTCTACCATGGATAAGCCTTGGTGCCCACCTGATTCATGGGAGTGCGTCCTCTGTAATTCTGGAATGGCTGAGAGCCACTACCCTCTTCTTTGAATGCACTTTCTCCCGGACATGCCTTTCCCTTCTTAGACAGCGTACCAAGCTTCAATGGCCTCACTCTTTATGGATTTCAGGCATCAGATGGGCCTCCATTCAATGGTGTGGTAAACATATCATTAATGCAGCCTACCGTGCCACTCTTGCCTCACTTGTTTATCACGTCTGGCGTGAGCGTAATGCTCGTAGATTCCAAAAGTCATCCTTTACAGTTAATGCTTTGGTGGACCTTGTTCTTGAGCATCCGCGGAGATGACTTGAAGAAGCCCACGCTTCAAACTTTTTGCCTAATACTCAACACAATCGTAGGAAAAACCTTGTGCTTTCAGTCCTTATGATTGACTGATGGATGACTCATTTTTTGCTATAAATTTATTCGTATTGACTCTAATAATAGATATTAAAGCCACATTTCGATTATATAACTAGGACTCCATCTTATTCAACATATAAATGCAATAGGACTACATTTAGAACACTCTTTTTAAGCCATGGACTCAGCTTTGTACCTTTACGTAAAGACAAACTCCTTTAAACAAATTTAGACACTAATGCACTTTTATCTTTGCCATATCGAGGGCTTAGAGAACCTTCATAATCAATCGTGTGTCAGGATACATGCCTAATACTCAACACAATCGTAAGAAATACCTTGTGCTTTCAGTCCTTATCATTGACTGATAGATGACTCATTTTTGGCTATTAACATATTCGTATTAATTCTAATAATCAATATTAAAGCCATTCTTCGATTATATGACTAGGACTCCATCTTATTCCACATAAAAATGCACTAGCACTACATCGAGAACACTATTTCGAGCCATGAACTCAGCTTTGTACCTTTGCGCAACGACAAACTCCTTTAAAAAAGTTTAGACAATAATGCACTTCTATCTTTGCCATATCGAGGGCTTGGAGAACCTTCATGATCAATCGTACGTCTGGATACATGCCTAATACTCAATACAATCGTAGGAAACACCTTGTGCTTTCAGTCCTTATCATTGACTGATAGATGACTCATTTTGGGCTATAAATATATTCGTATTGACTCTAATAATCAATATTAAAGCCACTCTTCGATAATATGACTAGGACTCCATGTTATTCAACATTATAATGCACTAGGACTACTACATCTAGAACACTCTTTTGAGCCATGGACTCATCTTTGTAGCTTTGTGCAAAGACAAACTCATTTAAACAAATTTAGACACTAATGAACTTTTAACTTTGCCATATCTAGGGCTTGGAGAACCTTCATAATCAATCGTACGTCCGGATACATGCGTAACACTTAATACAATCGTAGAAAACACCTTGTGCTTTCAATCCTAATCATTGAGTGATAGATGACTCATTTTTGGCAATTAATATATTCGTATTGACTCTTATAATCAATATTAAAGCCACTCTTCGATAATATGACTAGGACTCCATGTTATTCAACATTATAATGCACTAGGACTACTACATCTAGAACACTCTTTTGAGCCATGGACTCATCTTTGCAGCTTTGTGCAAAGACAAACTCATTTAAACAAATTTAGACACTAATGAACTTTTAACTTTGCCATATCTAGGCTTGGAGAACCTTCATAATCAATCGTACGTCCGGATACATGCGTAACACTTAATACAATCGTAGAAAACACCTTGTGATTTCAATCCTAATCATTGACTGACAGATAATCGATATTAAAGCCAGTCTTCGATTATATGAGTAAGACTCTATCTTATTCAACATTAAATGCACTAGGACTATATCTACAACACTCTTTTGAGCCATGGACTCATCTTTGTACCTTTGCGCAACGACAAACTCTTTTAACCAAATTTAGACACTAATGCACTTTTATCTTTGGCATATCGAGGGTTTGGAGAACCTTCATAATCAATCGTACGTCGGGATACATGCCTAATACTCAATACAATTGCAGGAAACACCTAGTGCTTTCAGTCCTTATCATTGACTGATAGATGACCTATTTTGGGCTATAAATATATTCGTATTGACTCTAATAATCAATATTAAAGCTACTCTTCGATTATATGACTAGGACTCTATGTTATTCAACATAAAAATGCACTAGGACTACATCTAGAACACTCTTTTGAGCCATGGACTCAGCTTTGTACCTTTGCGCAACGACAAACTCCTTTAAACAAGTTTAGACACTAAAGCACTTTTATCTTTGCCATATCGAGGGCTTGGAGAACCTTCATAATCAATCATACGTCCGGATACATGCCTAATACTCAACACAATCGTAGGAAACACATTGTGCTTTTGGTCCTTATCATTGACTGATATATAACTCAGTTTTGGCTATAAATATATTCGTATTGACTCTAATAATATATATTAAAGCCCCTCTTCGATTATATGACTAGGATTCCATCTTATTCAACATTAAAAAGCAAGTGGACTACATCTCGAACACTCTTTCGAGCCATGGACTCAGCTTTGTACCCTTTCGCAACGACAAACTCCTTTAAAAAGGTTCAGACACTAATGCACTTTATCTTTGTCATATCGAGGGCTTGGAGAACGTTCATAATCTATCATATGCCCGAATACGTACCTAATACTCAACACAATCGTAGAAACACCTTGTGCTTTCAGTTCTTATGATTGACTGATAGATGACTCATTTTGGGCTATAAATATATTCGTATTGACTCTAATAATCAATATTAAAGCCACTCTTCGATTATATGACTTGGACTCCATGTTATTCAACGTTAAAATGCACTAGGACTACATCTAGAATACTCTTTTGAGCCCATGGACTCAGCTTTGTACCTATGCGCAACGACAAACTCCTTTAAACAAATTTAGACACTAATGCACTTTTATCTTTGCCATATCAGGGGCTTGGAGAACCTTCATAATCAATCGTACGTCCGGATACATGCCTAATAGTCAACACAATCGCAGGAAACACCTTGTGCTTTTCGTATTGACTCTAATAATTATTATTAAAGTCACTCTTCGATTACATGACTAGGACTCCATCTTATTCAACATAAAAATGCACTAGGGCTACATCTAAAAAACTCTTTCAAGCCAGGGGCTCAACTTTGTACCTTTGCGCAACGACAAACTCCTTTAACAAGTTTAGACACTAATGCACTTTTATCTTTGCCATATCGAGGGCTTGGAGAACCTTCATAATCAATCGCACGTCCGGATACATTCCTAATACTCAACACAATCGTAGGAAACACCTTGTGATTTCTGTCCTTATCATTGACTGATAGATGACTCATTTTTTGCCTATAAATACATTCGTATATACTCTAATAATCAATATTAAAGTCACTCTTAGATTATACGACTAGGACGCCATGTTTTTCAACATTAAAATGCACTAGGACTAAATATAGAACACTCTTTCGAGCCATGGACTCAGCTTTGTACCTTTGTGCAACGAAAAAATCCTTTAAAACAAGTTTAGACACTAATGCACTTTTATCTTTGCCATATCGAGGGTTTGGAGAACCTTCGTAATCAGTCGTACGTCCGGATACATGCCTAATACTCAATACAATCGTTTTAAAGGAGTTTGTTGTTGCGAGAAGGTACAAAGCTGAGTCCATGGCTCGAAAGAGCGTTCTAAACATAGTTCTAGTGCATTTTTATGTTCAATAAGATAGCGTCCTAGTTGTATAATCGAAGAGTGGCTTTAATATTGATTATTGGAGTCAATACAAATATATTTATAGCCAAAAATGTGTCATCTATCAGTCAATGATACGGACTGAAAGCACAAGGTGTTTCCTACAATTGTGTTGAGTATTAGGCATGTATTCGGACGTACGATTGATTATGAAGGATCTCCAAGCCCTCGATATGGCAAAGATAAAAGTGCATTAGTGTCTAAACTTGTTTAAAGGAGTTTGTCGTTGCGCAAAGATACAATGCTGAGTCCATGGCTCGAAAAAGTGTACTAGATGTAGTCCTAGTGCATTTTAATGTTGAATAACATGGAGTCCTAGTCATATAATCGAAGAGTGGCTTTAATATTGATTATTAGAGTCAATACAAATATATTTATAGCCCAAAATGAGTCATCTATCAGTCAATGATAAAGACTGCAAGCACAGGGCGTTTCCTACGATTGTATTGAGTATCAGGCTTGTATCCAGACGTATGATTGATTATGAAGGTTCTCCAAGCCCTCTATATGGCAAAAATAAAAGTGCATTAAAGTCTAAATTTGTTTAAAGGAGTTTGTCTTTGCGCAAAGGTACAAAGATGAGTCCATGGCTCAAAAGAGTGTTCTAGATGTAGTCCTAGTCTTATAATCGAAGAGTGACTTTAATATTGATTATTAGAGTCAATACGAATATATTTATACCAGAAATGAGTCATCTATCAGTCAATGATAAGGACTAAAAACACAAAGTGTTTCCTACAATTGTGTTGAGTATTAGGCATGTATCCGGATGTACGATTGATTACAAAGGTTGATCAAGCCCTCGATATGGCAGAGTTAAAAGGGAATTAGTGTCTAAACTTGTTTAAAGGAGTTTGTCGTTGTGCAAAGGTACAAAGCTGAGACCATGGCTCAAAAGAGTATCTTAGATGTAGTACTAGTGCATTTTTATGTTCAATAAGATGTTGTCCTAGTCATATAATCGAAGAGTTGCTTTCATATTGATTATTAGAGTCAATACGAATATATTTATAGCCAAAAATGAGTCATCTATCAGTCAATGATAAGGATTGAAAGCACAAGATGTTTCCTACGATTGTGTTGAGTATTAGGCATGTATCCGGACGTACGATTGATTATGAAGGTTCTCCAAGCCTGGATATGGCAAAAATAAAAGTGTATCAGTGTCTAAACTTGTTTAAAGGAGTTTGTCGTTGCGCAAAGGTACAAAGCTATTCCTTGGCTCAAAAGAGTGTTCTAGATGTAGTCCTATTGCTTTTTTTATGTTGAATAAGATGGAGTCCTAGTCATATAATCGAAGAATGGCTTTAATAAAGATTATTAGAGTCAATACGAATATATTTATAGCTAAAAATGAGTCATCTGGGAAACGACTATGGAAGAAAATCCTCTCTCTAAAAATTCTTCCTCCCTCTCTCACACACTACACACACTCCCCCCTCTCACATGTCACACTCATCACCCTCTCATCCTTTCGGCCCTCCATTAACGCCGGTGAGGAGATCTTGATGTTCATGGCGGCCGTGTTGGAGTGGCGGTCGACAGCATTGGACAGCTTGGAGAGGCGAAAGTGGTGCAGCTCCGGCGAAGTTTCAACATGGCTGAATTCTTAGCCGTTGCCTATCGCGTGGTTGACGGAAATGACCCCACTGCCATGGCCGAACTCTAAAAGCTCAAAGCTTCATGGTCTGAAAAAATGGCGCGGGTTTTGATCACACGCCATCGAGTTTGGTTGCTCCTCCGCCTCTTAAACCTACGTCCGAGCATGTCCTTATGCCATTCCCCCTCACCGGAACTCATCAAGCTCGCCGCACTATCATCCCCTTGCACCCTCAGCTCACGACGGTTGATATCCCGCCGCCACCTGCTAGGGATCCGCCTTGCCTTAACGACATTTCAACTTCCGCGGCTGCTGCAATAGCGCGCGTCTCTTCAGATTCTCGGTTTCCCACGCCAGCTGCTAGGGTTTCGCCTTGCAACATTTCGTCTTCCACAACTGCCGCAACTTCGCGCGACCTTTCGTATTCTAGGGTTTCCACGCCGCCAACAGCAGCCTCTTCGCCTCCACACTCGCCAGCCGCGTCCCCCATCTATTCTCCCGCTTCTCATGGACTGTCACCGGCGACTTGTTTGACGTTTAAAGCAAAATCTGACCGTGAATTTTCACTTTCAGTGCCAACTTTGGCGGTTGCCGCTGCTGCCATGAATGGAGGATCATATTTGGAAGCTCTCAACCGCGCACAACCACCTCTTGCTGGAAACAAATCTAACTTGGGGGTGCCCAATTTGCTGTCCAATCAGCCAGCCCCTCCGCCGTGCATGGTTGCATTGCCACCCCCTCTTTTGTCGGACAATCGAAATTTTTCATTGGGAACGTACCTATCCATTCGGCGCCGTTGTAGCAACAAAAAACAGATAAATTTGCAGCAGCCTTTGAGAATTCATCACGTAAAACCCTCCGATACATTCCCCGGAAAATCAGAATGGAGAATTTGTTGTTCGTCCCACCTTGGTGTTGGAGTGCCGGTCGTGTTGGGGGATGCCGGTGAGGAGATCTTGATGTTCATGGCGGCCGTGTTGGAGTGGCGGTCGACAGCATTGGATAGCTTGGAGAGGCGAAAGTGGTGCAGCTCCGGCGAAGTTTCAACATGGCTGAATTCTTAGCCGTTGCCTATCGCGTGGTTGACGGAAATGACCCCACTGCCATGGCCGAACTCTAAAAGCTCAAAGCTTCATGGTCTGAAAAAATGGGCGCGGTTTTGATCACACGCCATCGAGTTTGGTTGCTCCTCCGCCTCTTAAACCTACGTCCGAGCATGTCCTTATGCCATTCCCCCCCAACGGAACTCATCAAGCTCGCCGCACTATCATCCCCTTGCACCCTCAGCTCACGACGGTTGATATCCCGCCGCCACCTGCTAGGGATCCGCCTTGCCTTAACGACATTTCAACTTCCGCGGGCTGCTGCAATAGCGCGCGTCTCTTCAGATTCTCGGTTTCCCACGCCAGCTGCTAGGGTTTCGCCTTGCAACATTTCGTCTTCCACAACTGCCGCAACTTCGCGCGACCTTTCGTATTCTAGGGTTTCCACGCTGCCAACAACAGCCTTTTCGCCCTCCACACTCGCCAGCCGCGTCCCCCATCTATTCTCCCGCTTCTCATGGACTGTCACCGGCGACTTGTTTGACGTTTAAAGCAAATCTGACCGTGAATTTTCACTTTCAGCGCCAACTTTGGCGGTTGCCGCTGCTGCCATGAATGGAGGATCATATTTGGAAGCTCTCAAACCGCGCACAACCACCTCTTGTTGGAAACAAATCTGACTTGGGGGTGCCCAATTTGCTGTCCAATCAGCCAGCCCCTCCGCCGTGCATGGTTGCATTGCCACCCCCTCTTTTGTCGGACAATCGAAATTTTTCATTGGGAACGTACTTATCCATTCGGCGCCGTTGTAGCAGCAAAAAACAGATAAATTTGCAGCAGCCTTTGAGAATTCATCACGTAAAACCCTCCGATACATTCCCCCGGAAAATCAGAATGGAGAATTTGTTGTTCGTCCCACCTTGGTGTTGGAGTGCCGGTCGTGTTGGGGATGCCGGTGAGGAGATCTTGATGTTCATGGCGGCCGTGTTGGAGTGGCGGTCGACAGCATTGGATAGCTTGGAGAGGCGAAAGTGGTGCAGCTCCGGCGAAGTTTCAACATGGCTGAATTCTTAGACGTTGCCTATCGCGTGGTTGACGGAAAATAACCCCACTGCCATGGCCGAACTTGAAAAGCTCAAAGCTTCATGGTCTGAAAAAATGGGCGCGGTTTTGATCACACGCCATCGAGTTTGGTTGCTCCTCCGCCTCTTAAACCTATGTCCGAGCATGTCCTTATGCCATTCCCCCCCACCAGAACTCATCAAGCTCGCCGCACTATCATCCCTTGCACCCTCAGCTCACGACGGTTGATATCCCGCCGCCACCTGCTAGGGATCCGCCTTGCCTTAACGACATTTCAACTTCCGCGGCTGCTGCAATAGCGCGCGTCTCTTCAGATTCTCGGTTTCCCACGCCAGCTGCTGGGGTTTCGCCTTGCAACATTTCGTCTTCCACAACTGCCGCAACTTCGCGCGACCTTTCGTATTCTAGGGTTTCCACGCCGCCAACAACAGCCTTTTCGCCTCCACACTCGCCAGCCGCGTCCCCCATCTATTCTCCCGCTTCTCATGGACTGTCACCGGCGACTTGTTTGACGTTTAAAGCAAAATCTGACCGTGAATTTTCACTTTCAGCGCCAACTTTGGTGGTTGCCGCTGCTGCCATGAATGGAGGATCATATTTGGAAGCTCTCAACCGCGCACAACCACCTCTTGTTGGAAACAAATCTGACTTGGGGGTGCCCAATTTGCTGTCCAATCAGCCAGCCCCTCCGCCGTGCATGGTTGCATTGCCACCCCCTCTTTTGTCGGACAATCGAAATTTTTCATTGGGAACGTACTTATCCATTCGGCGCCGTTGTAGCAGCAAAAAACAGATAAATTTGCAGCAGCCTTTGAGAATTCATCACGTAAAACCCTCCGATACATTCCCCCGGAAAATCAGAATGGAGAATTTGTTGTTCGTCCCACCTTGGTGTTGGAGTGCCGGTCGTGTTGGGGGATGCCGGTGAGGAGATCTTGATGTTCATGGCGGCCGTGTTGGAGTGGCGGTCGACAGCATTGGATAGCTTGGAGAGGCGAAAGTGGTGCAGCTCCGGCGAAGTTTCAACATGGCTGAATTCTTAGACGTTGCCTATCGCGTGGTTGACGGAAATAACCCCACTGCCATGGCCGAACTTGAAAAGCTCAAAGCTTCATGGTCTGAAAAAATGGGCGCGGTTTTGATCACACGCCATCGAGTTTGGTTGCTCCTCCGCCTCTTAAACCTACGTCCGAGCATGTCCTTATGCCATTCCCCCCCACCAGAACTCATCAAGCTCGCCGCACTATCATCCCCTTGCACCCTCAGCTCACGACGGTTGATATCCCGCCGCCACCTGCTAGGGATCCGCCTTGCCTTAACGACATTTCAACTTCCGCGGCTGCTGCAATAGCGCGCGTCTCTTCAGATTCTCGGTTTCCCACACCAGCTGCTAGGGTTTCGCCTTGCAACATTTCGTCTTCCACAACTGCTTCAACTTCGCACAACCTTTCGTATTCTAGGGTTTCCACGCCGCCAACAGCAGCCTCTTCGCCTCCACACTCGCCAGCCGCGTCCCCCATCTATTCTCCCGCTTCTCATGGACTGTCACCGGCGACTTGTTTGACGTTTAAAGCAAAATCTGACCGTGAATTTTCACTTTCAGCGCCAACTTTGGCGGTTGCCGCTGCTGCCATGAATGGAGGATCATATTTGGAAGCTCTCAACCGCGCACAACCACCTCTTGCTGGAAACAAATCTGACTTGGAGGTGCCCAATTTGTTGTCCAATCAGCCAGCCCCTCCGCCGTGCATGGTTGCATTGCCACCCCCTCTTTTGCCGGACAATCGAAATTTTTCATTGGGAACGTACCTATCCATTCGGCGCCGCTGTAGCAGCAAAAAACAGATAAATTTGCAGCAGCCTTTGAGAATTCATCACGTAAAACCCTCCGATACATTCCCCCGGAAAATCAGAACGGAGAAGTTGTTGTTCGTCCCACCTTGGTCAAAGAGGGCGCTAGACGTTGGGTCTCTACTGCCGTTGGCTACTTTCTTGGACGTAAACCTCCATTTCACCTTCTTCGTGATTTTGTCCACTCGAGTTGGCCCGACGTGAAAGATGTTACTGCTACAACTAATGGATTTTTCTTCATCTCTTTCGAGAATATTGCAGCAATGGAGAATGTCATTGAGGGTGGACCTTGGCTCTTCCAAGGTCAACCGATCGTCCTTCAGCGTTGGGAGCCGGGCATGGCTTTACGTAAACACAATCATACTCACGTGCCTATCTGGATTCGTCTGCGCCACCTTCCTGTTGAATTCTGGACCGATGATGGATTGAGCACCATTGCTAGCGGTATTGGTCGACCGCTTTATTCTGACGCTATCACCAAGGCATGCACGAGACTGGATTTCGCTCGTATGTGGGTCATGATTGACTATGGGTCCCCCCTCCCCCGTCACATTATCGTCATGCTTCCCGCTGAAGATGGAAATGTTTCACCCTGCCGAGTTGAGGTTGAATATGAATGGGTCCCGTCCAAGTGCCTTCTTGTTGCTCTCTTGGTCATTCTGCCGCTTCATGCCCTTCCTCCAAACGTCTGACGAAACCCCCCGTTTCAGTTTATGTGCCCAAGACAAAAATCACTTCGGCTATCCTCCCACGGAGGTCATTAGCCATCCTTCACCGGGGCCTCCTCTTGACACCCTACCCTCAAGGAGGCTACTTTCCCACAAGCCAATGGTCACCTTGAGGTTGATTCTCGGTCACATTCCGCATCTGGGACCTGTGACACCCATCATGATGATCCCGAGTGTGCTTTTGATCCTACCTCAGATTTTGGATCACAGATTTTGGTTCACAATTCATTTCAGGCACTGGACGAATCACTCCTTTGTGATGATCTTGACCTTGATGATTCTTCTATTTCTCGAGGCCCTAACAACCGCAGCCCCTCATCTAGTTCCTTATGATCCACGTCGGTGTTTGGAACGTTCGAGGTCTCAACCACCGGGATCATCAACTTGCGGTCGCCTCACTTGTCAGCAAATTTCACCTTCACTTCATTGGTCTTCTGGAAACTCGTGTCAGTCAGCCTAATTCCTGCCGAATTAAGGTGCGTCTTCTTCAAAACTGGGAATGGTACTATGCCTATGACACTCCTGGGAACCGTATCTGGATAGCTAGGAATAATTCCATTCTTCATGTTGATATTATTGATTCTGGCTCCCAATTTAGTCACTTTCGAGTCTCTGAGCGCTCTTTGCACGAGAATTGCTTTATTACTATTGTCTACGGTGCTAATGATACTATTTCTCATCGGGATTTATGGGATTCTCTCCGTAATTTTGCGTCATCTCCTCTTAATCTGCCTTGGTTGGTTCTTGGTGACTTTAATGCTGTTATGGACATGAGTGAGGTTTGTGGTATCTCTGGGGATATTCGGCTGGTGATGGAGGAATTCAAGGATTGCATTAATTCTACTAGCCTTCTTCATCTACCTTCTCAGGAGGCAAGATTCACATGGCACAACTGTAGCGATGGGGCCCGCAGCCTCTGGAAATGTTTGGATAGGGCTCTTGTTAACGATGAATGGCTCTCCAAATGGCCTAATTCCTTTGTCCTTTTCACCTCCCCCCACACCTCCGACCACTCGGCGCTAGTGCTTCAGGGGCGACCCTCTCAGCGGGAGGCGTCTATGTTCAGATTCGACAACTTCTTAACTCACTCCCATGGTTTTCTTACTTTAGTGGATTCAGTTTGGCGCTTCTCTATCTATGGCTCTGCAATGTATTCACTATCTCGGAAATTGAAGCTGCTTAAACCGGTTTTCAGGCGTATGCGTAAGGAAAAAGGCGATCTTGCTTCCAATGTCAAATTGGCCATGGAATTCTTAGCCATTGCCCAGGACCTCTTGGCCATATCATGCCACCACCCTCTCCTTATCTAGCTTGAGCGGGTTTGTAGGATTGTTGTAGCCTGTGCAGCTAAACTTGAGCAGACTATGCTTCAGCAGCGGGCAAAAATGCAATGGTTAAAATCAGGGGATCAGTGCTCACGGATATTCTTCAGGAAAGTCACTGCCAGACGCTCGGCTTTGAGAGTTTTTCAAGATTAATAACGACCAGGGGGTCCTTCTCACGTCCCCCAAGACGTCCAGAACGAATTCGTGGCCTATTTCCAAAGGTTACTTGGCGGTTCTCGTCGACATGTGCAGGTACGTCTTGATCACCTTCGCCACGGGCTCGACACTTGATTTCTGACGATGAGGCTCTCTCCATGTCCCAACCCATATCTCCCTCGAAGATCAAATCTGCCTTATTCAGCATTGCGGAAGATAAATCCCCGGGCCCTGACGGGTACTCTTCGGCCTTCTTTAAGGCTGCTTGGCCTATCGTGGGCAATGCCTTTGTCATGGCAATCCTGGAATTCTTTCACTCAGGCAAGATCCTTAACCAGCTCAACGCCACTCTCATCACTCTCATCCCTAAAGTCCAGCTTCCCGCCTCTGTTGGTGATTTCCGGCATATTTCATGTTGCAATGTTATTTATAAGGTGATTATCAAAATTCTTGTGCAACACATGAAACCTGTCATGGAATTGATTGTGAGTCTAGCTCAGAATGCATTTGTCCCGGGACGCAAAATTAGTGACAATATTCTGCTGGCCCAAGAGCTCCTCTCCGGGTACAATCAGAAGCATCACCTGCCCCGCTGTACCCTGAAAGTTGATCTTCGAAAAGCGTTTGATTCGGTGGAGTGTGATTTCCTTTTTGCCTCCCTGCGTTTATTTCGCTTCCCTGCCCGATTTATCGGTTGGATCGAGGAATGTGCTTGAACGGAGAGCCTCATGGTTTTCTTTGCAGGATGTAGGGGTCTTCGACAATGTGACCCACTTTCCCCCTACTTGTTTTTTTGTGTATGGAAACTCTCCCATCTCCACATCCATTGGTCTATCCTCCAAAGCCTCAATTTTGGTTATCACTGGCGGTGCCGAGAGCTGGAACTTTTTAGTCTCTGCTTCACAGACGATCTCCTTCTATTTTGTCGGGCGGAATTAGACTCGGTGCAGGTTTTCAAAATGAGCCTTGATTGGTTTTCTCGGTTGTCGGGGCTTCATGTCAACACAGCAAAGAGCCAGCTTATCTTATCAAAATCGCCAAACATCTTCGCCCCTTTCTTCACCAGGTTTTGGGTTTCCAGGAGGGCACTCTGCCACTCAAATATTTGGGCCTCCCCCTCCTCCATTCACGCCTTTCGATCTAGGACTGTCAGCCTTTGCTATTGAAGGCTGATCAGTGCATCGCAGGTTGGGCTGGCATTCCCCTCTCTTTTGCTGGTCGGGTTCAACTTATCAAATCGGTTCTCTCTGCTCTTCATACTTTTGGAGTTCAGCTTTTATTCTTCCTAAAGGAGTTACTAGACAGATCGAAAAGAAGCTCCATAAATTTCTCTGGCAAGGCAACTCTGATAGTGGCTACGCTAAAGTCGCTTAGTCCTAGATCTGTTTACCAAAAGAAGAAGAAGGCCAAGGCATTAGAGCTATCTCCCCAGTCAATAAAGCCCTCATGATCCGACATCTTTGGGACCTTCTCCAGCAATCCCCTAACTCTATCTGGGTGAAATGGATTTTGGAATACAGGCTTCGAAACAAGACCATTTGGTCTATCTCTCTCTCCGGTGGTTCATGGAGTTGGCGGAAGATGATCAAACTTCGCCATTTCCTTCTCAATGACATTCGTTTTGAGGTGGATACGACACACCCCTTTCGTGTTTGGCTTGATCCATGGCATCCTATGGGCATTCTTATTCACAGATTCCCTAGAGGCCCTCGGTGACCAGGATTCCGATTGACTCCTTCCTCGGTTTTAGACGGTGATCAGTGGAATTGGCCTCCCATGACGGGCCTAGATTTGATAAACATTCCCAATTCCCTTCCACCTATCCATCCTAGGCCTTCCCGTATCCGCTGGAACTCCTCGTCAAGCACTCTCTCATCATCAGATGCCTTTTGCCTCTTTTAACCGAAGGGGCCCAAAGTTGGCTGGTTCTCTCTACTTTCGGGTCCATTGCACATCCCAGAAACACCTTCATTCTCTGGCTGGCTATCTTGGGACGCCTCTCCACCATGGACAAGCCTTGGTGTCAGACGAACAATCCGGAATGCATTTTATGCGACACGGGCGAACTGGAGACCATGATCATCTCTTCTTCGCTTGTCCTTATGCCCACCAATGTCTCACTCTTATTCGGCAACAAACGAAGCTCCAGTGGCCTTTCTCTTCATGGCATCAAGGTTTTCTTTGGGCTTCCAGGAAATGGCGAGGCAGACATCTCATCAATGCAGCTTATCGAGAAACACTTGCCTCCCTTGTTTACCATCTTTGGAAGGAACGGAATAACAGAAGATTTCAGAACACTCAATTAGCAGCACCAGTTTTGACACAGATCATTATTGAACAGATCCGAGATAGAATTCGCAGCGAGGAGTTGAACTCTAGCCTCCAGTCAATATCTTTATTTAGACTTTGGTGTATTCCGTGGGAATTGTAACTCTTTTCCTTTTCCTGCTTCATGAGAGAATCATTGTATTGGGCCCCGGCCTTTGTCCTGTTGTACCCCTCTTTCTTTATTAATGCAATTTACCTTTACCAAAAAATAAAAATGAGTCATCTGTCAGTCAATGATAAAGACTGAACACACAAGGTGTTTCCTACGATTGTGTTGAGTATTAGGCATGTATCCGGACATACGATTGATGATGCAGGTTCTCCAAGCCTCGATATGGCAAAGATAAAAGTGCATTAGTGTCTAAACTTGTTTAAAGGAGTTTGTCATTGCACAAAGGTACAAAGCTGAGTCCATGGCTCGAAAGAGTTTTCTAGATGTAGTCCTAGTGCATTTTTCTGTTGAATAAGATGGAGTCCTACTCCTATAATCGGAGAGTGGGTTTAATATTGATTATTAGAGTCAATACGAATATATTTCTAGCCCAAAATGAGTCATCTATCAGTCAATGATAAGGACTGCTAGCACAAGGTGTTTTCCTACGATGTGTTCAGTATTAGGCATGTATCCGAACGTATGGTTGATTATGAAGGTTCTCCAAGCCCTAGATATGGCAAAGATAAAAGTGCACTAGTGTGTCTAAACTTGTTTTAAAGGAGTTTGTCGTTGCGAAAAGGTACAAAAACTGAGTCCATGGTACGAAAGATTGTTCTAAAATGTAGTCCTAGTGCAGTTTTATGTTGAATAAGATAGCGTCCTAGTCGTATAATTGAATAGTGGCTTTAATATCGATTATTAGAGTCAATACAAATATATTTATAGCAAAAATAGAGTCATCTATCAGTCAATGATAAGGATTGATAGCACAAGGTGTTTCCGACGATGGCGTTGAGTATTAGACATGCATACGGACGTACGATTGATTATGAAGGTTCTCCAAGCCCTCAATGTGGCAAAGATAAAATTGCATTAGTGTTTAAATTTGTTAAAGGAGTTTGTCGTTCCGCAAAGGTACAAAGCTGAGTTCATGGCTCAAAAGAGTGTTCTAGATGTAGTCCTAGTGCATTTTTATGTTGAATAAGATCTAGTCATATAATCGGAGAGTGGCTTTAATATTGATTATTAGAGTTTATACGAATATATTTATAACAAAAGATGAGTCATCTATCAGTCAATGATAAGGACTGAAAGCATAAGGTGTTTCCTACGATTGTGTTGAGTATTAGGCATGTATCCAGAGGTACGATTGATTATGAAGGTTCTCCAAGACCTCGATATGGCAAAGATAAAGGTGCATTAGTGTCTAAACTTGTTTAAAGGAGTTTGTCGTTGCGCAAATGTACAAAGTTGAGTCAATGGCTCGAAAGAGTGTTCTAGATGTAGTCCTACTGCATTTTTATGTTGAATAAGATGGAGTCCTAGTCGTATAATCGAATAGTGGCTTTAATATTGATTATTAGAGTCAATACGAATATCTTTATAGCCAGAATGAGTCATCTATCAGTCAATGATAAGGGCTGAAAACACAAGGTGTTTCCTACCATTGTGTTGAGTATTAGGCATGTATCCGGACGTACGATTAATTATGAAGGTTCTCCAAGCCCTCGATATGGCAAAGATAATAGTGCATTAGTGTCTAAACTTATTTTAAGGAGTTTTGTCGTTGCGCAAAAGGTACAAAGCTGAGTCCACGGCTCAAAAGAGTGTTTTAGATGTAGTCTTGGTGCTTTTTAATGTTGAATAACATGGATTCCTATTCATATAATCGAATAATGGTTTTAATATTCATTATTAGTGTCAATACGAATATATTTATATCAAAAAATGAGTCATCTATCCTTCAATGATAAGGAATGAAAGCACAAGATGTTTTTTACGATTGTGTTGAGTATTAGGCATGTACCCGGATGTACGATTGATTATGAAGGTTCTCTAATCCCTCGATATGGCAAAAATAAAAGTGCGTTAGTGTCTAAATTTATTTTAAGGAGTTTGTCTTTGCGCAAAGGTACAAAGCTGAGTCCATGGCTCGAAAGAGTGTTCTAGATGTTGTCCTAGTGCATTTTTATGTTCGATAAAGATAGCGTCCTAGTCGTTATAATCGAAGAGTGGCTTTAATATTGATTATTAGAGTCAATACGAATATATTTATAACAAAAAATGAGTCATCTATCAGTAAATGATAAGGACTGATAACACAAGGTGTTTCCTGCGATTGCGTTGAGTGTTAGGCATGTATCCGGACGTACGATTGATTATGAAGGTTCTCCAAGCCCTCGATATGGCAAATATAAATTGCATTAGTGTTTAAATTTGTTAAAGGGGTTTGTTGTTGCGCAAAGGTACAAAATTGAGTCTATGGCTCGAAAGAGTGTTCTAGATGTAGTCCTACTGTATTTTTATGTTGAATAAGATGGAGTCCTAGTCGTATAATCGAAAAGTGGCTTTAATATTGATTATTAGTGTCAATACGAATATCTTTATAGCCAGAAATGAGTCATCTATGAATTAATGATAAGGACTGAAAACACAAGGTGTTTCCTACGATTGTGTTGAGTATTAGGCATGTATCCGGACATACGATTGATTATGAAGGTTCTCCAAGCCCTCGATATGACAAAGATAAAAGTGCATTAGTGTCTAAACTTATTTAAAGGAGTTTGTCGTTGCGAAAAGGTACAAAGCTGAGTCCATTACTCAAAAGAGTGTTCTATATGTAGTCCTAATGCATTTTTGTGTTGAATAAGATGGAGTCCTTGTCATATAATCGAAGAGTGGCTTTAATATTGATTATTAGAGTAATACGAATATATTTACAGCAAAAAATGAGTCATCTATGAGTCAATGATAAGGACTGAAAGCACAAGGTGTTTCCTACAATTGTGTTGAGTATTAGGCATGTATTCGGACGTACGATTGATTATGAAAGGTTCTCCAAGCCCTCGATATGGCAAAGATAAAAGTGCATTAGTGTCTAAACTGAAAGGAATCGTGGATCGTCCCGAGAAATTGCGCGAATGCGGAAGCGCGATATAAAATAAAATACAAAAATTAAAGCATGCTTTAATGAATTATAGAACACGCTCAAGGGGTGTACCCTTGAGATTCCCGGGTGTTCGGTGTATCTCATGATTAAAGAACATATAAAAGATCATGGAGACCATAGGGTAGAAAATTAAAGAGGACAAAAATATTAAACGAGACCTACCCGTTGTCGTTTTCGTCTTCAACGGCTACACACGTTGTTCCCCGTTTTGCACCGAGATCTCGTTCTTGAGACCCTCCAAATTATGACACACGATCCACCCACGTATCTTGTACGTCGTGCTAGCAACGAACAAATGTATATTTTGGAGTTGATGAATCAACGACGCGTTATCAATTAACGGTATTGATTCATCTAAGTTCTAATGTTCCATGTACGAAGTGATAAAAGAAGAGATGAATCTATATTATTGATTAATGATGATTCCACCTCTATTTATAGTGATGGAATTTAAGGATAACTACACCTATAGAAGAGACCTACTTGAAGTAAAACTACACCTATAGAAGAGACCTACTTGAAGTAAAATAGGAAAAGATAAGAACAAATTTAAATATTCTAACACTCCCCCTCAAGCTGGAGCAAATATATCAATTCATGCCCAGCTTGTTACACATAATATTAAATTGTTTTGTTCCTAAAGCCTTGGTAAAAAAAATCTGCTCTTTGCTCTGAAGAAGGAGTAAAGGGAGTGCAAATTTTCTGACTCATGACAGCCTCACGAATGAAGTGACAATCAACCTCAATATGCTTTGTCCTCTCATGGAAAATAGGATTACTGGCAATATGAATAGCTGCTTGATTGTCACAGTGCATAGGTACAGGATCATTGTTCGTAAAACCTAACTCTTTCAAAAGATTCTTTAACCACAAAACTTCACTAGTGGTGTAGCCATAGCCGATATTCAGCTTCTGCGCTTGACCTAGCAACTGTAGTTTGTTTTTTGCTACGCCAAGTCACAAGGTTCCCACCAACATAGGTGCAATATCCAGAAGTAGATTTTCTATCATCCTTCGACCCTGCATAGTCTGCATCAGAATAGGCTTCTATCTTTGTGTGTCCATGCTGTTGGAAGAATAATCCTTTTCCCGGGGATGCCTTTATATATTTCAAGATCCTTAGAAACAGCTTCCCAATGAACTGATCGTGGCTTATCCATAAACTGACTAACTAGGCCAACTGCAAAGGAGATATCAGGTCTAGTTACGGTTAAGTAGATTAGCTTGCCAACAAGTCTCTATACTTTTGCCTTGTCCTCCAAATAGTTACTATCATCATTCCAAAATCAGGATTAAATTCCATAGGAGTGTCCACCGGTTTAGTGCCGAGTAAACCTGCTTTCTGAAGGAGATCACAGGCATATATTTTCTCTGAGATAGAGAGATCCCATGCTTGCTATGAGCAATTTCAATCCCCAAAAAATACTTCGGCCTCCCCAAATCTTTAGTGACGAAGTGCTTCCTTAGGTATGTTCTTGGCTTCTTCTATCCCGGAAACATCACTACCGGTGATTAAGATATCATCAACATAGACTGCTAGAATAACCGTACCTGATTCCTTAATTCGAACAAAGACTGAATGATCTGCTTGGCACCGTGAAAATCCAAACTCACCAATAATAGTACTGAATTTATCAAACATGCCTTGGACTTTGTTTAAGACCGTAGATCGCTTTCTTCAATCTGCACACCATTCGTTGCTTCTCCCCTGAGCAACATAACCTGGAGGTTGCTCCATATAGACAATTTCCTTCAAGTCACCATATAAGAAAGCATTTTTGATGTCCATCTGATGCATTGGCCAACTGAGATTAACTGCCAAGGAAACAAAACTCTAATAGAGTTAAGACGAGCAACAGGGGAGAAATGTTTCAAAATAATCTACCCCATATGTCTGAGTAAAGCCCTTGGCAACCAGGCGAGCTTTATATCGGTCTAGGGACCCGTCAGCATGAAACTTGAGGGCGAACACCCATCGACAAGCGACGACGTCGACGTTAGGAGGTGGATGGACAAGCTCCCAGGTTCCCGGGAAAGGAGAGCCGACATCTCCTCATCCATTCGCCGCCTTCCACTCCGAATGCGAAAGTGCTCATAATAAGAATTAGGGATAGAACAGATGATAGAGAGACAGAGAAAGCACGATAAACAGGACTAAGACATTTATAGGAAAGGGAATGAGCCAATGGATGAGCAGTGCAAGACCTTTTACCTTTGCGAAGGGCAATGGGAAGATCCTCCGCAGACATAGGGTCGGGGTGCCAGGAGCTGCAGCAAGAGGAAGACTTGGCGGATCAACAGGCATGGTAGTCGTAGAATGAGTACGCCTGCAATACACCTGTAAAGGTCGTGTAGGTGGTTCGGTATGGGGAGGATGTGAGAGTGCCGGGACCGGTAAGGGAAGAGATGGAAGAGGAACATAAGGGGAAGGGGTCTTAGAGTAATAAGCAGTGGACTCAAAGAAAGTAACATCGGCAGAGGTAAATGACCGGTGAGATATAGGATCATAACACCGATACCCTTTTTGTGCTCGTGAATACCCCAAAAATATACATTTAACAGAACGAGGTGACAGTTTATCGAGGTTAGGAGAATGGAGATGAACAAAGCACACACACCCAAAGACTCGAGGAGTTAACCCAAAGAGAGGCTTACCAGGGAAAAGACAAGAATACGGAATATCCCCACTGAGAACACTAGAAGGCATACGGTTAATGAGATAACAAGCTGTGAGAATAGCATCCCCCCCAATAGGATTTTGGAACATGCGTATGAGCCAAAATAGTGCGAGCAACATCGAGAAGGTGGCGATGTTTGCGTTCGGCGACACCATTTTGTTGAGAGGTATACGAGCAAGAAGATTGATGTAAAATGCCATGAGAATCACAGAAGTTAGAAACTGCTTTTTGGACATATTCAAGAGCATTATCAGTACGGAAAATACGAATATTAACAGAGAACTGAGTTTTTATTTCATTATAAAAGGAAGTGATTATACTAGGTACTTGAGACCTATCCTTGAGTAAATAGACCCAAGTCATTCTTGAGTAATCATCAACAAAGTAAGAAAGTACCTAAACCCACCAATAGACTCAATACGACACGGACCCCAAATATCAGAATGAACTAAACTAAAAGGAGAGGAACTACGGTTGTCAAGACGAGGTGGAAAGCTAGCACGATGGTGCTTTCCCAACTGACAAGACTCACAATCCAAGCGTGTAGACTGAATAGGTAAAACCTTCTTTAGATTAGGTAAGGATGGATGACCAAGACGACAATGCCACTGAAGAGGGGAGACAGAGGCAGAAAGAGCACGAGCATCTACAGGTGTAGTATGATCTAGAAAGTAGAGACCACCACGCTCATGACCGCCACCAATCGTCCTCTGTGTTTGCAGATCCTGGAACACACAGTAAGAAGGAAAAAAAGTTACCGAGCAGTTGTGGACTTTTGTAAGTTGACTAATAGAGAGGAGACTAACAGGAAACTTTGGTGCATACAAGACATTATTAAGGGTAAGTTGGTGTGTGGGATGAACAGTACCAGAGCCATATATGGGAGAGTAGGATCCATCAGCGAGGCGAACGAAGGGAGAGGTATGAGAAGGAGAGAGGGAGTAAAAAAGAGAGCGATTACCAAGTGAGGTGTGTAGTAGCACCTGAATCTAGCATCCAAGACTCACCAAGAGTTGCAGCAAAGGCACCCGGAGTGGAAGCTGTGGCAGGGGCAGTGGAATTAGCCACAGGGCGATGGAGGAGCTGTTAATATTCTTCACGGCTAAGGGTAACCAAATCAGATTCATTAGCAGAAGGTTCCGATGTTGTAGGTTCACCATCACCTTTAACTGTATTGGCCCACTCCGGTTTGCCATATTTGAGCCAACATTTTTCCACAACATGATTAGTTCGACCACAATGGGTGCAGTAACGGGAGTTAGTAGAAGCATTGGAGCCTCGACCACGACCACCACGGCCTCGGGAGGAGTTTCGACCGCGACCACGAACTGCCATGGCTGAGGACTCGGTGGTTGGACCCAGATGAAGAGTCAGAGGATATAGTAGCCACGCGGAGGACACGAGACAGAGCATTGGATAACGTAGGCACAGAGTCACTGGCTAGGAGGTGATCACGAACCGATTTCAAATTGTTGTCGAGGCCGGACAGGAACTTCGCCACCAAAAAATCTTCCCACTGAGTCTTGCGAGTCTGAGCATCACAACTCAAGGGTGATATAGCAAAATTTCATCAGATGTGCCCTTCAAGGAGGCAAAATAGTCGGCTACTGTAACGGCCATCCTGTTTGAGGGAAAAAAGTCTCTCATACAGTTCAAATACCCGAGAAACGTTCTTTTCCTGAGAATACATGTCATGTAAAGTATCCCACATTGTTTTAGCAGAAGTGAGAAACATAACATTGGAACCGACAGTTTCCTCCATACTATTCAGAAGCCAAGTCATAACCGAGTAATCAGCTTGTTGCCAAGTCGAAAAATTAGCATCAGTAGAGGTTGGTGGAGGAGCCAAAATATGATTAAGCTTTATTTGAGACCCAAGAAACAACCGAAAGGCTTGGGACCAGAGGATATAATTCTGGCCATTCAACTTGACAGTGGTGCCAAGAGCACCTTTATGTTCAACGGTAGCCATGATCAAGGGGGGATAGACAGACAGATAGATAGGACAGCAGCAGCAGGGAGAGCAGTCAGCAACGAAAAGCTAATTCAGGTGAGCATCTCAGATCGGGCGCGGCGCAAGGTGCAACGCCGGAGGCGGGCGTCGCGAGCAGAAGTGGCGGAAGGGCGGGGCGGCGCAAGAAGAAGGCGCGGCGCCGCGAACAGAGGCGCCGGAGGCGCGAGAGAAAGCGGCGACGGCGGCGACCGACGGGTGTGAACGCAAGGTGAGGGGCGACGGCCGCGGCGGCCGAGTGACCTGCGGCGGCGGAAGGGGGTGCGGTGGGTTGCAAAAAACTAGGGTTAGGTTTTTCTCTCTTGTTTTTTTTTTTTTTTTTTTTTTTTCAGAAATATATATAAATATATATATATATACAACTTCTTTCTCACTTTTTCTGAACCTGGCTCTGATACCATGTACGAAGTGATAAAAAAAGAGATGAATCTATATTATTGATTAATGATGATTCCACCTCTATTTATAGTGATGGAATTTAAGGATAACTACACCTATAGAAGAGACCTACTTGAAGTAAAACTACACCTATAGAAGAGACCTACTTGAAGTAAAATAGGAAAAGATAAGAACAAATTTAAATATTCTAACATTCCAAAAATAAGAGAACTAGAAAATAATTTCTTGGAGAGAGTGGAGAGAGAGAGGGCGGACGAGAGAGATGGGAGAGGGGGCCGAAATTGTGTGTTGTGTGTATGTTGGAATTTCATCATACTACAATTGTTGGAAGCTAGAGGTTTATATAGAGGAGGAGTTTAATCCTCTTTAAACTCCAACTCTAAGAACTCTAATTTGACTAGGATTTTGACCTAGTCAAAGTCCTAGTCAAACTAGTGTTTGACCTAGTCAAACCAATCCTAGCCTTCCATCTCAACCGTTGATTTTAATTTAATGGAATATTTAAATTCCATTAAATATTCCAAAAGGCCAAATAAATATAATAAATAAATATTAATATTTATTCTAGGCCCATTAAATCAATTCCCTTAATAAATCAAATTTATTAATTTAATTTTCTTTATCAAATAGAAGGAATTAATTTCTCCAAGAAAATATAGGACCCGATTAAATCTAATTTAATCATTCCTTTACTCCAATATTTAATTTCAAATTAAATACTTAAGTGTGTGTGGATAGTGTGTGACTCTTTAGGTTCACCTTTCAGCTAGACTAGGTCGGATTCCTAGAATCTGCCCTTTACCAGGGTGGCCATCTAGCAACGGCCCATGGCACTAGAGACTAGGTGAAATAATCGGGGATGAACATTTAGGCCCTAACAGTACACTTGTCCTTCTGTCTTCGGTCTCATCACTTAGAGTCTAGGGCATGGAAAATTGCAGGTACCCATTTTGGACCTAAGTGTCGGTCTGTCCTTACCAAACGCCGCAAGGGAAACCTTCCCTTCTGTTCAGTTACTGTGGCCACAGATTTTAGGGACAAGACACAGAGCATACATGAGACTCAACTGTCAATACCTTTTGACAGGAGACAGATCCTTTCTTGGAAACTACTATCACTCTGTACACCCGAGCTGCACTAGACATGGCTTATGACTACTCAAGAGTATTTTGGCAATCTCTCACCATATCTAAGATACAGACCTGATGCGCAGGTAAACTCAGCAGTTCCTCAAGTCAAAGGACTTGACCTGTACCGTTGGAACCGAGAATACGTCATACCTTGCAGACCATACTCAAGGTCCTCCGTAAGACGGTTCCCGCGAGTCACCTCAGTCAGCTGCTTCCTAGCATGCTGACCCACTAACACTGCTTAGACGACCTTCGTCACCCGTCGATGAAACACGACAGCAGATGCTTAGTGCAAGTCTCAAAGGGAATCCCGGTACCCATTTTCGGGATTCCTTGACTTGGAGATTTCCGGACTGATTCGGTAAGACTGATTTCATGGACCTACCTCCAAGCGTAGTCCCAATCCCCGAAATCGATTCTCAGTCCGTGGGCTTTGTTTGCGTAGTGAACAGATATGTAAAAGCAGATATAAGTGAACGTAAACAAAGTATTGCCATATGAACTTTTCACTTCTTTATTCATAAATGTTTTATCAAACACCTGAAATTATCAAGACATAGTTACATATTCTTGCCAAAAATTGCTTACATGGTCACCTATTCTAACATAAACTTGTTTAAAGGAGTTTGTCGTTGCGCAAAGGTACAAAGCTGAGTCCATTACCCAAAAGAGTGTTCTAGATGTAGTCCTAATGCATTTTGTGTTCAATAAGATGGAGTCCTTGTCATATAATCGAAGAGTGGCTTTAATATTGATTATTAGAGTAATACGAATATATTTACAGCCAAAAATGAGTCATCTATGAGTCAATGATAAGGACTGAAAGCACAAGGTGTTTCCTCGATTTTGTTGAGTATTAGGCATGTATTCGGACGTACGATTGATTATGAAGGTTCTCCAAGCCGTCGATATGGCAAAGATAAAAGTGCATTAGTGTCTAAACTTGTTTAATGGAGTTTGTCGTTGCGCAAAGGTACAAAGCTGAGTCCATGACTCAAAAGAGTGTTCTAGATGTAGTTTGAATGCATTTTTGTGTTGAATAAGATGGAGTCCTTGTCATATAATCGAAGAGTGGCTTTAGTATTGATTATTAGTGTTAATGGGAATATGCTAGATTGACAAAGCAAGGTTTCACTAAAGCTGAAAATAGGATATAAACTCTTCAAAATATGAGAACTCTCTCTCAATATTTCTTAAACTTGGATAAATCTTGGTTGTTCTCGTTTGCATGCTGATACATGCCTCTTATAGACCAAAACTGAGTCATCTATCAGTCAATGATAAGGACTGAAAGCACAAGGTGTTTTCAACGATTGTGTTGGGTATTAGACATGATATGGTATTGACCATGGGTGGGCCAATGTTCACGATGTAGCCTTGAAATGGATAAAGAGGTCCGTGACCTGAGGAATGCAAATAGCCAACCAACAACGTGACCTGCTACTTAGAAACATTCAACCAACCACGAGCATGAGTAAACCAATCCACACAACAACACACTTGGGTCGAGCACGAATTGGGGGCTTTGTGAATTTGAATCACCAACCTAATATGCTAGATTGACAAAGCAAGGTTTCACTAAAGCTGAAAATAGGATATAAACTCTTCAAAATATGAGAACTCTCTCTCTCAATATTTCTTAAACTTGGATAAATCTTGGTTGTTCTCGTTTGCATGCTGATACATGCCTTTTATAGGCCTAAAGCACTTCCAAATTGACCACACATATCTCCAAGTGACTCCTTGGTGGATGTACATTCAATAATTAGTCAAAATATGACTAAAAACTATGCATTCTTGGTCAAAAACGAGTAAAACTCTTTGACTTCCATATGAATCCGAAAATTGGTGCATTATATGTGATAAATGCACTTTGACTGTAATTGAGAAGTCTTCTTTGACCACAAGGCTGCACATGGACGAAATTGGGCTCTTATTATGGGCTTCCTTGGGTTTGAATTATTGAAATTAAGCACTCATGTTGGGCCTCCAAATGTGACTCGATCTCATTAGCAAATATTAGGTTGGATTGGGCTTGAATTACTTCTTGCATTCTCTTCAAACCTTCCTCTTGTCGTTGGCCCACTTCCAATGGTTAGGTTTTGGTGCAATTGATCTTGAATGTCTTTAGCTCGTTGGAAGGCCTCGGTGTTCTCATCATCCTCCCCCTCTTGAAAAGGAGTCTTCCTCGACTCTTCATTATTTGTATCATAAAAAGGAGAAAGATCAGAAACATTAAAAGTAGCACTTACTCCATACTCACCGGCAATTCAAGCTTGTAAGCATTGTCATTGATCCTTTCAAGGACTCGAAATGGTCCATCCCCTCTTGGCATGAGCTTGGACTTCCTTTTGTCCGGAAACCTCTCTTTTCTAAGATGCAACCAGCTAAGTCCCCTGGTTCAAAGATAACTCGTTTCCTTCCCTTGTTTGCACGGTTCACGTACTGTTGAGTCATCCTCTCAATATTACTTTTTTGCCTTTTCATGGATTTGCTTAACAAATTCAGCACGTTTTTTCCCATCCATGTTTACTCTCTCCTGCAAAGGCAAAGGAGTTAAATTAATAGGTGCAAGAGGATTAAAACCATAAACAATTTGAAAGGGCGAAAACTTAGTTGTAGAATGGACAACCCTATTGTAAGCAAACTCGACGTGCGGTAGACACTCTTCCCAACTCCTCAAGTTCTTCTTCACAATTATTCGCAACAAAGTTGAAAGTGTCCTATTGACCACCTCGGTTTGCCCGTCGATTTGAGGATGACAAGTAGTAGAGAGAAAAGTAACTTAGTTCCAAGCTTGCCCCACAAAGTTTTCCAAAAGTAGCTAAGGAACTTGGCATCACGATCATACACTATATAGTCCTTGGCATACCATGGAGCCTCACAACTTCCTCAAAAAAAAAAGATTAGCAATATTAGAGGCGTCATCAACTTTATGGCATGCAATGAAGTGTGCCATTTTGGAAAATCTGTCAATAACAACAAAAATAGAATCTCTCCCCTCTTAGACCTAGGAAATCCCAAAACAAAGTCCATTAAAATATCTTCTCAAGGTACACTAGGAATAGGGAGGGGTATGTGATGAGAACACCGAGGGCTTCAAACGAGCTAAAGAAATTCAAGATCAATTGCACCAAGACTTAAATATTGGAAGTGGGCCAATGACAAGAGGAAGGTTGAAGAGAATGCAAGAAGCAATTCAAGCCCAATCCAACTTAATGTTTGCTAATGGGATCAAGTCACAATTGGAGGCCCAACATGAATGCTTAATTTCAATAATTCAAGCCCAAGGAAGCCCATATTAAGAGCCCAAATTCGTCCAAGTGCAGCCAAGTGGTCAAAGAAGACTTCTTAATCACATTCAAAGTGCATTTATCACATACAATGCACCAATTTTCGGATTCACATGGAAGACCATAACTTTTACTCATTTTTGACCAAGAATGCATAGTTTTTAGTCATATTTTGACTAATTATTGAATGTACATCCACCAAGGAGTCACTTGGGGATATGTGTGGTCAATTTGGAAGTGTTTTAGGCCTATAAAAGGCATGTATCAACATGCAAACGGGAACAACCATGAAGATATCCAAGTTTAAGAAATATTGAGAGAGTTATCATATTTTGGAGAGTTTATATGCTATTTTCAGCTTTAGTGAAATCTTGCTTTGTCAATCTTGCTTTGACCTTTTCTTCATCAACTGTGATTCTTTCACTACTCACAACAAAACCAAGGAAAACAACTTTGTTAGTGCAAAAGTCACACTTTTTCAGATTTCCAAATAACTTTTCTTTTCTTAGAATCTCTAGGACTTGATTTAGATGTGCTACATGTTCTTCCAAAGTCCTACTAAAAACAAGAATGTCATCAAAGTAAACTACCACAAATTTTCCTAGAAATGCACGCAAAACATGATTCATCAATCTCATAAATGTGCTAGGTGCATTACTAAGTCCAAAAGGCATAACTAACCACTCATAAAGCCCATGTTTTGTTTTGAAAGCGGTTTTTCACTCATCTCCTTCTTTCATTCTAATTTGATGATGATCACTTTTTAAATCAATTTTAGAAAAGATAGTTGAACCATTTAACTCGTCAAGCATATCATCTATCCTAGGAATAGGGTGACGATATCTTATTGTTATGTTGTTAATGGCTCGGCAATCAACAGACATCCGCCATGTGCCATCCTTCTTAGGCACGAGCAACACCGGAACTGCACAAGGACTAAGGCTCTCCCTGACATAACCTTTGCCATCAACTCTTGGATTTGCCTTTGAATCTCCTTAGTCTCCTAGGGATTGGTACGGTATGCTGGACGGTTTGGTAAGGATGCTCCAGGCATGAAGTCAATTTGATGCTCGTTCCCACGAATTGGTGGTAAACCTGGTGGTATCTCATCCGAAAAGACATCTTCATAATCCTGCAAAAGAGATGTAACAACACTAGGTAGAGAAGATGTTAGGTCGTTAGAGTTCAACATAGCCTCTTTGTACACAAGTACTATGAGGTTTTGTTGATAAAACAAAGCTTCCTTGATCTCACTCTTCTTAGCAACTAGTAAACTCTCTTTCTGTTCATCTTTTCGCCTCTCCTTTTTCTTTCCTCTTTTGCTTTCTTTTTCTCCATCTTTTGAATCCCTCATTTTTTTATCATTCTCATTTTTCACTCTCTTCTTTTTGTTTCTCTTTCTTTTTCTCACACTCTCTTTTGTTTTCTCTCAAAATCTGATCTTGCAAAATCTGCTTTGGTGTCATCGGATTGAGAGTTATGGATTCCCCTCGTAGCACAAAAGAGTAACGATTTTGGAATCCATCATGTGTCACATGCCTATCAAACTGCCATGGTCTCCCCAGCAATATGTGGCATGCTTTCATTGGCACAATATCACAAATAACCTCATCTTTGTATCTTCCAATTGAAAACAATACCTTTACTTGCTTGGTTACCTTCAACTCAAAACACTCATTCAACCATTGAAGCTTGTATGGGCGGTGATGCTTGATAGTAGGTAGACTTAATTTTTGAACCAAGTCAGTACTTGCCACAATGCAACAACTACCACCATCAATAATCACGCTACATACCTTTCCTTGAACTTGGCAGCGTGTATGGAACAAGTTTTCTCTTTGGCAATTGTCTTCCTCCATCATATGGGCACTAAGAGCTCTTCTAGTAACAAGCAACTCTCCTTCTTCGGCATATTCTCCATCACCATCTTCTTGTGATGATTCCTCTTTCTCAGTGCTTTTTCCTTCGGTTTCCAACTCTCCATGATTGTTGAAGATCATTGTACGTCAGTTAGGACACTCACTTGCTATGTGCCCTCTCCCTTGGCACTTGAAACACTTTATATCACGGTTTCTTGAAGAATTAGGCTCGGGTTGTACCTTTTTGGTAGCAACTTTGTCACCATGTTAGGATCGGCCTCCTTGAATTTCGATGTGGAAGGGGTGTCTTTCTTGGGGTTGTTCTTCCATGGATTGAATGTTGACGAGTTAGAACTCCTCCGCATAAGTCCTCTCCGCTTGAGTTGTTGTTCAACCTTGATGGATTGGGTGTACCATCTCTTCAAGGTTTACATAGTGGTGCATCTCCACAACATCAGCGATGTCACGATTGAGCCCATGCAAGAAACGAGCCATAGTTGCTTCATTGTCCTCTATGATGTTAGTTCGAATCATGGCAATCTCCATCTCTTTGTAGTACTCATCAACACTTTTAGAACCTTGAGTAAGACGCTGGAGCTGGTTGTGAAGCTCACGACGATAATAGGATGGAACAAACTCCTCCTCATGATTGCTCTCATCTCTTCCCATGTTGTGATAGGGCGTTCACCATTCCTAACCCTTTCCTTTTGCATCTGATCCCACCAAACAAGAGCATAATCGGTAAACTCAAGGGCTGCGAGTTTGACCTTTTTACTCTCCGAGTAGTTGTGGCATGAAAAGATTTGCTCAACACGCATCTCCCATTCTAAATACGCTTCGGGATCACTCTTTTCTTTAAATGAAGGAATTGTGACCTTAACTCCTCCTAGGCCACCATCTTCATCTCTAGGCCGTCTCGATCTATCTCTTGGTCTATTCACTCTCCTTGGCCGGATGTCCTCATATTCATCTTCACCACTTTGATCCTCCAAATACTCATTATGAACATGATGTTGAGGCCATGGATTGAGAGTTTATCTTTGATTTGTAGCTCTTGGACCGGCAACTTGATCCTCTACTTGATCCGATCTTTCATGAAGCCCTTCCAACTTACGGTCAAGCAACTTCTCAAGGTGGCTCACCAAGGCTTGCATATGGAATGCATCGACTCCACCTTGTAGTTTTTCTCCCGAGTTGTTGTCATCACTTCCTTCAACAACTCCTTTATCTCGATTTTCTGCCATGTAATAAAATTATAGGAACCTCACCAAATCCTTGCCACACTCTTTTTTTCTCTCTTTTATTTTTCCACTCGTGTTTCACTCTTTTATTTTTCAACTCGTGTTTCACTCCTCACTTAATAAGCTCACAACTCTTGACTCTCAATGATAGTCTCACTACACTCAACACTCTCTAATCTAAAACTTATGAAACTCGATGCTTTTATCTAGCGACTCAAAAACAAATGCCAATTATTTCCTCAACCAAGTATGCGTAGATGGACGATTCAAACTTACCTGTAGCAAGAGAATGGTCTAAAGAAGCTAGGTACAACTTGGAAAATCAAGATCAGTTGGCTTACAAGGATAGTAGCAAAGTATAGCTAGGAAACAATAACACAATTTGATTTTTCTTTTTTTTTTTTCCTTTCAAATGGCCCCTTTGTTTTCACTTTTGTACTTTTTTTTTTTGCCTTCTTTTTTTTGAACGAATTTTTCTTCTTTTTTTTTTGGCTGCTCGTTTTTTTTTTTTTAACTTTTCTCTTGTAGAGATAAAACTAAAGATAATAATGGGGTACGGAAGCTTGGTGGTGTAAGATCAAAAGATAGGTGGAACTTGGGAACCTACCGTGTCAACCGAAGGCTCTGATACCACATGATATGGTATTGACCATGGGTGGCCCGATCATCACGACGTAGCCTTGAAATGGATAAAGAGGTCCGTGACCTGAGGAATGCAAATAGCCAACCAACGTTATTGGAACGTGACCTGCTACTTAGAACATTCAACCAACCACGAGCATGAGTAAACCAATCCACACAACGACACCCTTGGGTCGGCCACGAATTGGGGGCTTTGTGAATTTGAATCACCAACCTAATATGCTAGATTGACAAAGCAAGGTTTTACTAAATCTGAAAATAGGATATAAACTCTTCAAAATATTAGAACTCTTTCTCAATATTTCTTAAACTTGGATAAATCTTGGTTGTTCTCGTTTGCATGCTGATACATGCCTTTTATAGGCCTAAAGCACTTCCAAATTGACCACACATATCCCCAAGTGACTCCTTGGTGGATGTACATTCAATAATTACTCAAAATATGACTAAAAACTATGCATTCGTGGTCAAAAACAAGTAAAACTCTTTGACTTCCATGTGAATCCGAAAATTGGTGCATTGTATGTGATAAATGCACTTTGAATGTAATTGAGAAGTCTTCTTTGACCACAAGGCTGCACATGGACGAAATTGGGCTCTTATTATGGGCTTCCTTTGGCTTGAATTATTGAAATTAAGCACTCATGTTGGGCCTCCAAATGTGACTCGATCTCATTAGCAAATATTAGGTTGGATTGCGCGTGAATTACTTCTTGCATTCTCTCAACCTTCCTCTTGTCATTGGCCCACTGCCAATGGTTAGGTCTTGGTGCAATTGATCTTGAATGTCTTTAGCTCGTTGGAAGGCCTCGGTGTTCTCATCAAGACATGTATCTAGACGTACGATTGATTATGAAGGTTCTCCAGGCCCTCGATATTGCAAAGATAAAAGTACATTAGTGTCTAAACTTGTTTAAAGGAGTTTGTCGTTGCAAAAAGGTAGAAAGCTGAGTCCATGGCTCGAAAGAGTGTTCCAAATATAGTCCTAGTGCATTTTTGTGTTGAACAAGATGGAGTCATTGTCATATAATAGAAGAGTAGCTTTAATATTGATTATTAGTGTCAATAAGAATATATTTATTGCCAAAACTGAGTCATCTATCAACCAACGATAAGGACTGAAAGCACAAGGTGTTTTCTACGATTGTGTTGAGTATTAGGCATGTATCCAGACGTACGATTGATTATGAAGGTTCTCCAAACCCTCGATATGGCAAAGATAAAAGTGCATTAGTGTCTAAATTTATTTAAAGGAGTTTGTCTTTGCGCAGAGGTACAAAGATGAGTCCACGGCTCAAAAGAGTGTTCTAAATGTAGTCCTAGTGCATTTTAATATTGAATAACATGGAGTCCTAGTCATATAATCGAATAATGGTTTTAATATTGATTATTAGTGTCAATACGAATATATTTATAGCAAAAAATGAGTCATCTATTAGTCAATGATAAGGACTGAAAGCACAAGGTGTTTTCTACGATTGTGTTGAGTATTAGGCATGTATCCGGACGTACGATTGATTATAAATGTTCTCCAAGCCCTCGATATGGCAAAAATAAAAGTGCATTAGTGTCTAAACTTGTTTAAATGAGTTTGTCGTTGCGCAAAGGTACAAAGCTGAGTCCATGGCTGGAAAGAGTTTTCTAGATGTAAACCTAGTGCATTTTTCTGTTGAATAAGATGGATTTCTAGTCCTATAATCAAAGAGTGGGTTTAATATTGATTATTATAGTCAACACGAATATATTTATAGCCCAAAATGAGTCATCTATCAGTCAATGATAACAACTGCTAGCACAAGGTATTTCCTACAATTGTGTTGAGTATTAGGAATGGATCATGACGTACGGTTGATTATGAAGGTTCTCCAAGCCCTCAATATGGCAAGGATAAAGTGCATTAGTGTCTACACTTGTTTAAAGTGTTTGTCGTTGAGAAAAGGTACAAAGTTGAGTCCATGGCTCGAAAGAGTGTTCTAAACATAGTCCTAGTGCATTTTTATGTTCAATAAGATAGCGTCCTAGTCGTATAATCAAAAAGTGGCTTTAATATTGATTATTAGAGTCAGTACGAATATATTTATAGCCAAAAATGTGTCATCTTTCTGTCAATGATAAGAACTGAAAGCACAAGGTGTTTTCTACTATTGTGTTGAGTATTAGGCATGTATCCGGATGTATGATTGATTATGAAGGTTCTCCAAACCCTCGATATGGCATAGATAAAAGTACATTAGTGTCTAAACTTGTCTAAAGGAGTTTGTCGTTGCGAAAAGGTAGAAAGCTGAGTCTATGGCTCGAAAGAGTGTTCTAAATATAGTCCTAGTGCATTTTTTATGTTCAATAAGATAGCATTCTAGTCGTATAATCGAAGAGTGGCTTTAATATTGATAATTAAAGTCAATACGAATATATTTATAGCAAAAAAAGAGTCATCTATCAGTCAATGATAAAGACTGATAACACAAGGTTTTCCTGCGATTGCGTTGAGTATTAGGCATGTATCCGGACGTACGATTGATTATGAAGGTTCTCCAAGCCCTCGATATGGCAAAGATAAAAGTGCATTAGTGTCTAAATTTGTTAAAGGGGTTTGTTGTTGCGCAAAGGTACAAAGCTGAATCCATGGGTCGAAAGAGTGTTCTAGATGTAGTCCTAGTGCATTTTCATGTTGAATAAGATGGAGTCGTAGTCGTATAATCGAAGAGTGGCTTTAATATTGATTATTAGAGTCAATATGAATATCTTTATAGCCAGAATGAGTCATCTATCAGTCAATGATAAGGACGAAAAACACAAGGTGTTTTCTATGATTGTGTTGAGTATTAGGCATGTATCCGGACGTACGCTTGATTATGAAGGTTCTCCAAGCTCTCGATATGGCAAAGATAAAAGTGCATTAGTGTCTAAACTTGTTTAAAGGAGTTTGTCGTTGCGAAAAGGTAGAAAGTTGAGTCCATGGCTCGAAAGAGTGTTCTAAATATAGTCCTAGTGTATTTTTATGTTCAATAAGATAGCGTCGCAGTCGTATAATCAAAGAGTGGCTTTAATATTGATTATTAGAGTCAATAAGAATATATTTATAGCAAAAAAAAAAAGAGTCATCTATCAGTCAATGATAAGGACTGATAAAAAAGGTATTTCCTACGATTGCGTTGAGTATTAGGCATGTATCTGGACGTACGATTGATTATGAAGGTTCTCCAAGCCCTCGATATGGCAAAGATAAAATTGAATTAGTGTTTAAATTTATTAAAGGGGTTTGTTGTTGCGCAAAGGCACAAAGCTGAGTCCATGGCTCGAAAGAGTGTGCTAGATGTAGTCCTAGTGCATTTTTATGTTGAATAAGATGGAGTCCTAGTCGTATAATCGAAGAGTGGCTTTAATACTGATCATTAGTGTCCAAACGAATATATTTATAGACAGAATGAGTCATCTATCAGTCAATGATAAGGACTGAAAGCACAAGGTGTTTTCTACTATTGTGTTGAGTAATAGGCATGTATCCGGACGTACGATTAATTATGAAGGTTCTCCAAGCCCTCGATATGACAAAGATAAAAGTACATTAGTGTCTAAACTTGTTTAACGGAGTTTGTCGTTGCGAAAAGGTAGAAAGTTGAGTCCTTGGCTCGAAAGAGTGTTCTATAGTCCTAGTGCATTTTTATGTTGAATAAGATAGCGTCCTAATCGTATAATCGAAGAGTGGCTTTAATGTTGATTATTAGAGTCAATACAAATATATTTATAGCAAAAAAAGAGTCATCTATCAGTCAATAATAAGGACTGATAACAGGTATTTCCTTCGATTGTGTTGAGTATTAGGCATGTATCCGGACGTACGATTGATTATGAAGGTTCTCCAAGCCCTCGATATGGCAAAGATAAAAGTGCAATAGTGTTAAATTTGTTAAAGGGTTTGGTTGTTTCGCAAAGGTACAAAGCTGAGTCCATGGCTTCAAAAGAGTGTTCTAGATGTAGTCCTAGTGCATTTTAATGTTGAATAACATTGAGTCCTAGTCATTATAATCGAAGATGGCTTTAATATTGATTATTAGAGTCAATACGAATATATTTATAGCCAAAAATGAGTCATCTATCAGTCAATGATAAGGACTGAAATGCACAAGGTGTTTCTATGATTGTGTTGAGTATTAGGCATGTATCCGGACGTACGATTGATTATGAAGGTTCTCCAAGCCTCGATATGGCAAAGATAAAAGTGCATTAGTGTCTAAACTTGTTTAAAGGAGTTTGTCGTTGCGCAAAAGGTACAAAGCTGAGTCCATGGCTCAAAAGAGTGTTCTAGATGTAGTCCTAGTGCATTTTTATGTTGAATAAGATGGAGTCCTAGTCGTATAATCGAAGAGTGGCTTTAATATTGATTATTAGAGTCAATACGAATATATTTATAGCCAAAAATGAGTCATCTATCAGTCAATGATAAGGACTGAAAGCACAAGGTGTTTCCTATGATTGTGTTGAGTATTAGGCATGTATCCGGACGTACGATTGATTATGAAGGTTCTCCAAGCCCTCGATATGGCAAAGATAAAAGTGCATTAGTGTCTAAACTTGTTTAAAGGAGTTTGTCGTTGCGCAAAGGTACAAAGCTGAGTCCATGGCTCAAAAGAGTGTTCTAGATGTAGTCCTAGTGCATTTTTATGTTGAATAAGATGGAGTCCTAGTCGTATAATCGAAGAGTGGCTTTAATATTGATTATTAGAGTCAATACGAATATATTTATAGCCAAAAATGAGTCATCTATCAGTCAATGATAAGGACTGAAAGCACAAGGTGTTTCCTACGATTGTGTTGAGTATTAGGCATGTATCCGGACGTACGATTGATTATGAAGGTTCTCCAAGCCCTCGATATGGCAAAGATAAAAGTGCATTAGTGTCTAAACTTGTTTAAAGGAGTTTGTCGTTGCGCAAAGGTACAAAGCTGAGTCCATGGCTCAAAAGAGTGTTCTAGATGTAGTCCTAGTGCATTTTTATGTTGAATAAGATGGAGTCCTAGTCGTATAATCGAAGAGTGGCTTTAATATTGATTATTAGAGTCAATACGAATATATTTATAGCAAAAATGAGTCATCTATCAGTCAATGATAAGGACTGAAAGCACAAGGTGTTTTCTACTATTGTGTTGAGTATTAGGCATGTATCCGGACGTACGATTGATTATGAAGGTTCTCCAAGCCCTCGATATGGCAAAGATAAAAGTACATTAGTGTCTAAACTTGTTTAACGGAGTTTGTCGTTGCGAAAAGGTAGAAAGTTGAGTCCTTGGCTCGAAAGAGTGTTCTAAATATAGTCCTAGTGCATTTTTATGTTCAATAAGATAGCGTCCTAATCGTATAATCGAAGAGTGGCTTTAATGTTGATTATTAGAGTCAATACAAATATATTTATAGCAAAAAAAGAGTCATCTATCAATCAATAATAAGGACTGATAACAATAGGTATTTCCTTCGATTGCGTTGAGTATTAGGCATGTATCCGGACGTACGATTAATTATGAAGGTTCTCCAAGCCCTCGATATGGCAAAGATAAAATTGCAATAGTGTTGAAATTTGTTAAAGGGGTTTGTTGTTGCGCAAAGGTACAAAGCGGAGTCCATGGCTTGAAAGAGTGTTCTAGATGTAGTTCTAGTGCATTTTTATGTTGAATAAGATGGAGTCCTAGTTGTATAATCAAAGAGTGCCTTTAATATTGATTATTAGAGTCAATACGAATATCTTTATAGCCAGAATGAGTCATCTATCAGTCAATGATAAGGACTGAAAACACAAGGTGTTTCCTACGATTGTGTTGAGTATTAGGCATGTACCCGGACGTGCGATTGATTATGAAGGTTCTCCAAGCCCTCGATATGGCAAAGATAAAAGTGCATTAGTGTCTAAACTTGTTTAAAGGAGTTTGTCGTTGCGCAAAGGTACAAAGTTGAGTCCATGAGTCAAAAGAGTGTTCTAGATGTAGTCCTAATGCATTTTTGTGTTAAATAAGATGGATTCCTTGTCATATAATCAAAGAGTGGCTTTAATATTGATTATTAGAGTCAATACGAATAAATTTATAGCAAAAAATGTGTCATCTATCAGTCAATGATAAGACTGAAAGCACAAGGTGTTTTCTACGATTGTGTTGAGTATTAGGCATGTATCCGGACGTACGATTGATTATGAAGGTTCTCCAAGCCCTCGATATGGCAAAGATAAAAGTGCATTAGTGTCTAAATTTGTTTAAAGGAGTTTGTCGTTGCGCAAAGGTACAAAGATGAGTCCATGGCTCAAAAGAGTGTTCTAGATGTAGTCCTAGTGCATTTTAATGTTGAATAACATGGAGTCCTAGTCATATAATCGAAGAATGGCTTTAATATTGATTATTAGAGTCAATATGTATATATTTATAGCCAAAAATGATTCATCTATCAGTCAATGATAAGGACTGAAAGCACAACTATTGTGTTGAGTAATTAGGCATGTATCCGGACGTACGATTTATTATGAAGGTTCTCCAAGCCCTCGATATGGCAAAGATAAAAGTGCATTAGTGTCTAAACTTGTTTAAAGGTGTTTGTCGTTGCGAAAAGGTACAAAGCTGAGTCCATGGCTCAAAAGAATGTTCTAGATGTAGTCCTAGTGCATTTTAATGTTGAATAACATTGAGTCCTAGTCATTTAATCGAAGAATGGCTTTAATATTGATTATTAGTGTCAATACGAATATATTTATAGCCAAAAATGAGTCATCTATCAGTCAATGATAAGGACTGAATGCACAAGGTGTTTTCTATGATTGTGTTGAGTATTAGGCATGTATCCGGACGTACGATTGATTATGAAGCTTCTCCAAGCCCTCAATATGGCAAAGATAAAAGTGCATTAGTGTCTAAACTTGTTTAAAGGTGTTTGTCGTTGCGAAAAGGTACAAAGCTGAGTCCATGGCTCGAAAGAGTGTTCTAAACATAGTCCTAGTGCATTTTTATGTTCAATAAGATAGCGTCCTAGTCGTATAATCGAAGACTGGCTTTAATATTGATTATTAGAGTCAATACGAATATATTTATAGCCAAAAATGAGTCATCTATCAGTCAATGATAAGGACTGAAAGCACAAGGTGTTTTCTACTATTGTGTTGAGTATTAGGCATGTATCCGGACGTACGATTGATTATGAAGGTTCTCCAAGCCCTCGATATGGCAAAGATAAAAGTACATTAGTGTCTAAACTTGTTTAAAGGAGTTTGTCGTTGCGAAAAGGTAGAAAGTTGAGCTGAGTAGTCCTAGTGCATTTTATGTTCATAAGATAGTCCTAATCGTATAATCGAAGAGTGGCTTTAATATTGATTATTAGAGTCAATACAAATATATTTATAAAAAGAGTCATCTATCAGTCAATGATGATAACAATATTGCGTTGAGTATTAGGCATGTATCCGGACGTACGATTAATTATGAAGGTTCTCCAAGCCCTCGATATGGCAAAGATAAAATTGCAATTTGTTTAAATTGCGCAAAGGTACAAAGAGTCCATGGCTCAAAAGAGTGTTCTAGATGTAGTCCTAGTGCATTTTTATGTTGAATAAGATGGAGTCCTAGTTATAATCAAAGAGTGGCTTTAATATTGATTATTAGAGTCAATACGAATATATTTATAGCCGAAAATGAGTCATCTATCAGTCAATGATAAGGACTGAAAACACAAGGTGTTTCTACGATTGTGTTGAGTATTAGGCATATATCCGGACGTACGATTGATTAAGAAGGTTCTCCAAGCCCTCGATATGATAAAGATAAAATTGCATTAGTGTCTAAACTTGTTTAAAGGAGTTTTGTCGTTGCGCAAAGGTACAAAGTTGAGTTCCATGGCTCAAAAGAGTGTTCTAGATGTAGTCCTAGTGCATTTTTATGTTGAATAAGATGGAGTCCTAGTCATATAATCGAAGAGTGGCTTTAATATTGATTATTAGAGTCAATACGAATATATTTATAGCCAAAAAATGAGTCATCTATCAGTCAATGATAAGGACTGAAAGCACAAGGTGTTTCTACGATTGTGTTGAGTATTAGGCATGTATCCGGACGTACGATTGATTATGAAGGTTCTCCAAGCCCTCGATATGGCAAAGATAAAAGTGCATTAGTGTCTAAATTGTTTAAAGGAGTTTGTCGTTGCGCAAAGGTACAAAGATGAGTCCATGGCTCAAAAGAGTGTTCTAGATGTAGTCCTAGTGCATTTTTATGTTGAATAAGATGGAGTCCTAGTCATATAATCGAAGAGTGGCTTTAATATTGATTATTAGAGTCAATACGAATATATTTATAGAAAAAAATGAGTCATCTATCAGTCAATGATAAGGACTGAAACACAAGGTGTTTCTACTATTGTGTTGAGTATTAGGCATGTATCCGGACGTACGATTGATTATGAAGGTTCTCCAAGCCCTCGATATGGCAAAGATAAAAGTGCATTAGTGTCTAAACTTGTTTAAAGGAGTTTGTCGTTGCGCAAAGGTACAAAGCTGAGTCCATGGCTCAAAAGAGTGTTCTAGATGTAGTCCTAGTGCATTTTTATGTTGAATAAGATGGAGTCCTAGTCATATAATCGAAGAGTGGCTTTAATATTGATTATTAGAGTCAATACGAATATATTTATAGCCAAAAATGAGTCATCTATCAGTCAATGATAAGGACTGAAAGCACAAGGTGTTTCCTACGATTGTGTTGAGTATTAGGCATGTATCCGGACGTACGATTGATTATGAAGGTTCTCCAAGCCCTCGATATGGCAAAGATAAAAGTGCATTAGTGTCTAAACTTGTTTAAAGGAGTTTGTCGTTGCGCAAAGGTACAAAGCTGAGTCCATGGCTCGAAAGAGTGTTCTAGATGTAGTCCTAGTGCATTTTTATGTTGAATAAGATGGAGTCCTAGTCGTATAATCGAAGAGTGGCTTTAATATTGATTATTAGAGTCAATACGAATATATTTATAGCCAAAAAATGAGTCATCTATCAGTCAATGATAAGGACTGAAAGCACAAGGTGTTTCCTACGATTGTGTTGAGTATTAGGCATGTATCCGGACGTACGATTGATTATGAAGGTTCTCCAAGCCCTCGATATGGCAAAGATAAAAGTGCATTAGTGTCTAAACTTGTTTAAAGGAGTTTGTCGTTGCGCAAAGGTACAAAGCTGAGTCCATGGCTCAAAAGAGTGTTCTAGATGTAGTCCTAGTGCATTTTTATGTTGAATAAGATGGAGTCCTAGTCATATAATCGAAGAGTGGCTTTAATATTGATTATTAGAGTCAATACGAATATATTTATAGCAAAAAATGAGTCATCTATCAGTCAATGATAAGGACTGAAAGCACAAGGTGTTTCCTACGATTGTGTTGAGTATTAGGCATGTATCCGGACGTACGATTGATTATGAAGGTTCTCCAAGCCCTCGATATGGCAAAGATAAAAGTGCATTAGTGTCTAAACTTGTTTAAAGGAGTTTGTCGTTGCGCAAAGGTACAAAGCTGAGTCCATGGCTCGAAAGAGTGTTCTAGATGTAGTCCTAGTGCATTTTTATGTTGAATAAGATGGAGTCCTAGTCGTATAATCGAAGAGTGGCTTTAATATTGATTATTAGAGTCAATACGAATATATTTATAGCCAAAAATGAGTCATCTATCAGTCAATGATAAGGACTGAAAGCACAAGGTGTTTCCTACGATTGTGTTGAGTATTAGGCATGTATCCGGACGTACGATTGATTATGAAGGTTCTCCAAGCCCTCGATATGGCAAAGATAAAAGTGCATTAGTGTCTAAACTTGTTTAAAGGAGTTTGTCGTTGCGCAAAGGTACAAAGCTGAGTCCATGGCTCAAAAGAGTGTTCTAGATGTAGTCCTAGTGCATTTTTATGTTGAATAAGATGGAGTCCTAGTCATATAATCGAAGAGTGGCTTTAATATTGATTATTAGAGTCAATACGAATATATTTATAGCAAAAAATGAGTCATCTATCAGTCAATGATAAGGACTGAAAGCACAAGGTGTTTCCTACGATTGTGTTGAGTATTAGGCATGTATCCGGACGTACGATTGATTATGAAGGTTCTCCAAGCCCTCGATATGGCAAAGATAAAAGTGCATTAGTGTCTAAACTTGTTTAAAGGAGTTTGTCGTTGCGCAAAGGTACAAAGCTGAGTCCATGGCTCAAAAGAGTGTTCTAGATGTAGTCCTAGTGCATTTTTATGTTGAATAAGATGGAGTCCTAGTCATATAATCGAAGAGTGGCTTTTAATATTGATTATTAGAGTCAATACGAATATATTTTATAGCAAAAAATGAGTCATCTATCAGTCAATGATAAGGACTGAAAGCACAAGGTGTTTCCTACGATTGTGTTGAGTATTAGGCATGTATCCGGACGTACGATTGATTATGAAGGTTCTCCAAGCCCTCGATATGGCAAAGATAAAAAGTGCATTAGTGTCTAAACTTGTTTAAAGGAGTTTGTCGTTGCGCAAAGGTACAAAGCTGAGTCCATGGCTCGAAAGAGTGTTCTAGATGTAGTCCTAGTGCATTTTTATGTTGAATAAGATGGAGTCCTAGTCATATAATCGAAGAGTGGCTTTAATATTGATTATTAGAGTCAATACGAATATATTTATAGCCAAAAATGAGTCATCTATCAGTCAATGATAAGGACTGAAAGCACAAGGTGTTTTCCTACGATTGTGTTGAGTATTAGGCATGTATCCGGACGTACGATTGATTATGAAGGTTCTCCAAGCCCTCGATATGGCAAAGATAAAAGTGCATTAGTGTCTAAACTTGTTTAAAGGAGTTTGTCGTTGCGCAAAGGTACAAAGCTGAGTCCATGGCTCAAAAGAGTGTTCTAGATGTAGTCCTAGTGCATTTTATGTTGAATAAGATGGAGTCCTAGTCATATAATCGAAGAGTGGCTTTAATATTGATTATTAGAGTCAATACGAATATATTTATAGCCAAAAATGAGTCATCTATCAGTCAATGATAAGGACTGAAAGCACAAGGTGTTTCCTATGATTGTGTTGAGTATTAGGCATGTATCCGGACGTACGATTGATTATGAAGGTTCTCCAAGCCCTCGATATGGCAAAGATAAAAGTGCATTAGTGTCTAAACTTGTTTAAAGGAGTTTGTCGTTGCGCAAAGGTACAAAGCTGAGTCCATGGCTCAAAAGAGTGTTCTAGATGTAGTCCTAGTGCATTTTTATGTTGAATAAGATGGAGTCCTAGTCGTATAATCGAAGAGTGGCTTTAATATTGATTATTAGAGTCAATACGAATATATTTATAGCAAAAAATGAGTCATCTATCAGTCAATGATAAGGACTGAAAGCACAAGGTGTTTCCTACGATTGTGTTGAGTATTAGGCATGTATCCGGACGTACGATTGATTATGAAGGTTCTCCAAGCCCTCGATATGGCAAAGATAAAAGTGCATTAGTGTCTAAACTTGTTTAAAGGAGTTTGTCGTTGCGCAAAGGTACAAAGCTGAGTCCATGGCTCAAAAGAGTGTTCTAGATGTAGTCCTAGTGCATTTTTATGTTGAATAAGATGGAGTCCTAGTCATATAATCGAAGAGTGGCTTTAATATTGATTATTAGAGTCAATACGAATATATTTATAGCCAAAAATGAGTCATCTATCAGTCAATGATAAGGACTGAAAGCACAAGGTGTTTCCTACGATTGTGTTGAGTATTAGGCATGTATCCGGACGTACGATTGATTATGAAGGTTCTCCAAGCCCTCGATATGGCAAAGATAAAAGTGCATTAGTGTCTAAACTTGTTTAAAGGAGTTTGTCGTTGCGCAAAGGTACAAAGCTGAGTCCATGGCTCAAAAGAGTGTTCTAGATGTAGTCCTAGTGCATTTTTATGTTGAATAAGATGGAGTCCTAGTCATATAATCGAAGAGTGGCTTTAATATTGATTATTAGAGTCAATACGAATATATTTATAGCCAAAAATGAGTCATCTATCAGTCAATGATAAGGACTGAAAGCACAAGGTGTTTCCTAATTGTGTTGAGTATTAGGCATGTATCCGGACGTACGATTGATTATGAAGGTTCTCCAAGCCCTCGATATGGCAAAGATAAAAGTGCATTAGTGTCTAAACTTGTTTAAAGGATTTTGTCGTTGCGCAAAGGTACAAAGATGAGTCCATGGCTCAAAAGAGTGTTCTAGATGTAGTCCTAGTGCATTTTTATGTTGAATAAGATGGAGTCCTAGTCATATAATCGAAGAGTGGCTTTAATATTGATTATTAGAGTCAATACGAATATATTTTATAGCCAAAAATGAGTCATCTATCAGTCAATGATAAGGACTGAAAGCACAAGGTGTTTCCTACGATTGTGTTGAGTATTAGGCATGTATCCGGACGTACGATTGATTATGAAGGTTCTCCAAGCCCTCGATATGGCAAAGATAAAAGTGCATTAGTGTCTAAACTTGTTTAAAGGAGTTTGTCGTTGCGCAAAGGTACAAAGCTGAGTCCATGGCTCGAAAGAGTGTTCTAGATGTAGTCCTAGTGCATTTTTATGTTGAATAAGATGGAGTCCTAGTCGTATAATCGAAGAGTGGCTTTAATATTGATTATTAGAGTCAATACGAATATATTTATAGCAAAAAATGAGTCATCTATCAGTCAATGATAAGGACTGAAAGCACAAGGTGTTTTCTATGATTGTGTTGAGTATTAGGCATGTATCCGGATGTACGATTGATTATGAAGGTTCTCCAAGCCCTCGATATGGCAAAGATAAAAGTGCATTAGTGTCTAAACTTGTTTAAAGGAGTTTGTCGTTGCGCAAAGGTACAAAGCTGAGTCCATGGCTCAAAAGAGTGTTCTAGATGTAGTCCTAGTGCATTTTTATGTTGAATAAGATGGAGTCCTAGTCGTATAATCGAAGAGTGGCTTTAATATTGATTATTAGAGTCAATACGAATATATTTTATAGCAAAAATGAGTCATCTATCAGTCAATGATAAGGACTGAAAGCACAAGGTGTTTCCTACGATTGTGTTGAGTATTAGGCATGTATCCGGACGTACGATTGATTATGAAGGTTCTCCAAGCCCTCGATATGGCAAAGATAAAAGTGCATTAGTGTCTAAACTTGTTTAAAGGAGTTTTGTCGTTGCGCAAAGGTACAAAGCTGAGTCATGGCTCGAAAGAGTGTTCTAGATGTAGTCCTAGTGCATTTTTATGTTGAATAAGATGGAGTCCTAGTCGTATAATCGAAGAGTGGCTTTAATATTGATTATTAGAGTCAATACGAATATATTTATAGCCAAAAAATGAGTCATCTATCAGTCAATGATAAGGACTGAAAGCACAAGGTGTTTCCTACGATTGTGTTGAGTATTAGGCATGTATCCGGACGTACGATTGATTATGAAGGTTCTCCAAGCCCTCGATATGGCAAAGATAAAAGTGCATTAGTGTCTAAACTTGTTTAAAGGAGTTTTGTCGTTGCGCAAAGGTACAAAGCTGAGTCCATGGCTCAAAAGAGTGTTCTAGATGTAGTCCTAGTGCATTTTTATGTTGAATAAGATGGAGTCCTAGTCATATAATCGAAGAGTGGCTTTAATATTGATTATTAGAGTCAATACGAATATATTTATAGAAAAAAATGAGTCATCTATCAAGTCAATGATAAGGACTGAAAGCACAAGGTGTTTCCTACGATTGTGTTGAGTATTAGGCATGTATCCGGACGTACGATTGATTATGAAGGTTCTCCAAGCCCTCGATATGGCAAAGATAAAAGTGCATTAGTGTCTAAACTTGTTTAAAGGAGTTTGTCGTTGCGCAAAAGGTACAAAGCTGAGTCCATGGCTCAAAAGAGTGTTCTAGATGTAGTCCTAGTGCATTTTTATGTTGAATAAGATGGAGTCCTAGTCATATAATCGAAGGGTGGCTTTAATATTGATTATAGAGTCAATACGAATATATTTATAGCAAAAAATGAGTCATCTATCAGTCAATGATAAGGACTGAAAGCACAAGGCGTTTTCCACGATTGTGTTGAGTATTAGGCATGTATCCGGACGTACGATTGATTACGAAGGTTCTCCAAGCCCTCGATATGGCAAAGATAAAAGTGCATTAGTGTCTAAACTTGTTTAAAGGAGTTTTGTCGTTGCGCAAAGGTACAAAGCTGAGTCCATGGCTCAAAAGAGTGTTCTAGATGTAGTCCTAGTGCATTTTATGTTGAATAAGATGGAGTCCTAGTCATATAATCGAAGAGTGGCTTTAATATTGATTATTAGAGTCAATACGAATATATTTATAGCCAAAAATGAGTCATCTATCAGTCAATGATAAGGACTGAAAGCACAAGGTGTTTCCTACGATTGTGTTGAGTATTAGGCATGTATCCGGACGTACGATTGATTATGAAGGTTCTCCAAGCCCTCGATATGGCAAAGATAAAAGTGCATTAGTGTCTAAACTTGTTTAAAGGAGTTTGTCGTTGCGCAAAGGTACAAAGCTGAGTCCATGGCTCGAAAGAGTGTTCTAGATGTAGTCCTAGTGCATTTTTATGTTGAATAAGATGGAGTCCTAGTCGTATAATCGAAGAGTGGCTTTAATATTGATTATTAGAGTCAATACGAATATATTTATAGCAAAAATGAGTCATCTATCAGTCAATGATAAGGACTGAAAGCACAAGGTGTTTCCTACGATTGTGTTGAGTATTAGGCATGTATCCGGACGTACGATTGATTATGAAGGTTCTCCAAGCCCTCGATATGGCAAAGATAAAAGTGCATTAGTGTCTAAACTTGTTTAAAGGAGTTTGTCGTTGCGCAAAGGTACAAAGCTGAGTCCATGGCTCAAAAGAGTGTTCTAGATGTAGTCCTAGTGCATTTTTATGTTGAATAAGATGGAGTCCTAGTCATATAATCGAAGAGTGGCTTTAATATTGATTATTAGAGTCAATACGAATATATTTATAGCCAAAAATGAGTCATCTATCAGTCAATGATAAGGACTGAAAGCACAAGGTGTTTCCTATGATTGTGTTGAGTATTAGGCATGTATCCGGACGTACGATTGATTATGAAGGTTCTCCAAGCCCTCGATATGGCAAAGATAAAAGTGCATTAGTGTCTAAATTTGTTTAAAGGAGTTTGTCGTTGCGCAAAGGTACAAAGCTGAGTCCATGGCTCAAAGAGTGTTCTAGATGTAGTCCTAGTGCATTTTATGTTGAATAATGGAGTCCTAGTCATATAATCGAAGAGTGCTTTAATATTGATTATTAGAGTCAATACGAATATATTTATAGCAAAAAATGAGTCATCTATCAGTCAATGATAAGGACTGAAAGCACAAGGTGTTTCCTACGATTGTGTTGAGTATTAGGCATGTATCCGGACGTACGATTGATTATGAAGGTTCTCCAAGCCCTCGATATGGCAAAGATAAAAGTGCATTAGTGTCTAAACTTGTTTAAAGGAGTTTGTCGTTGCGCAAAGGTACAAAGCTGAGTCCATGGCTCAAAAGAGTGTTCTAGATGTAGTCCTAGTGCATTTTTATGTTGAATAAGATGGAGTCCTAGTCGTATAATCGAAGAGTGGCTTTAATATTGATTATTAGAGTCAATACGAATATATTTATAGCCAAAAATGAGTCATCTATCAGTCAATGATAAGGACTGAAAGCACAAGGTGTTTCCTACGATTGTGTTGAGTATTAGGCATGTATCCGGACGTACGATTGATTATGAAGGTTCTCCAAGCCCTCGATATGGCAAAGATAAAAGTGCATTAGTGTCTAAACTTGTTTAAAGGAGTTTGTCGTTGCGCAAAGGTACAAAGCTGAGTCCATGGCTCAAAAGAGTGTTCTAGATGTAGTCCTAGTGCATTTTTATGTTGAATAAGATGGAGTCCTAGTCATATAATCGAAGAGTGGCTTTAATATTGATTATTAGAGTCAATACGAATATATTTATAGCAAAAAATGAGTCATCTATCAGTCAATGATAAGGACTGAAAGCACAAGGTGTTTCCTATGATTGTGTTGAGTATTAGGCATGTATCCGGATGTACGATTGATTATGAAGGTTCTCCAAGCCCTCGATATGGCAAAGATAAAAGTGCATTAGTGTCTAAACTTGTTTAAAGGAGTTTGTCATTGCGCAAAGGTACAAAGCTGAGTCCATGGCTCAAAAGAGTGTTCTAGATGTAGTCCTAGTGCATTTTTATGTTGAATAAGATGGAGTCCTAGTCGTATAATCGAAGAGTGGCTTTAATATTGATTATTAGAGTCAATACGAATATATTTTAGCAAAAATGAGTCATCTATCAGTCAATGATAAGGACTGAAAGCACAAGGTGTTTCCTACGATTGTGTTGAGTATTAGGCATGTATCCGGACGTACGATTGATTATGAAGGTTCTCCAAGCCCTCGATATGGCAAAGATAAAAGTGCATTAGTGTCTAAACTTGTTTAAAGGAGTTTGTCGTTGCGCAAAGTACAAAGCTGAGTTCCATGGCTCAAAAGAGTGTTCTAGATGTAGTCCTAGTGCATTTTTTATGTTGAATAAGATGGAGTCCTAGTCATATAATCGAAGAGTGGCTTTAATATTGATTATTAGAGTCAATACGAATATATTTATAGCCAAAAATGAGTCATCTATCAGTCAATGATAAGGACTGAAAGCACAAGGTGTTTCCTACGATTGTGTTGAGTATTAGGCATGTATCCGGACGTACGATTGATTATGAAGGTTCTCCAAGCCCCTCGATATGGCAAAGATAAAAGTGCATTAGTGTCTAAACTTGTTTAAAGGATTTTGTCATTGCGCAAAGGTACAAAGATGAGTCCATGGCTCAAAAGAGTGTTCTAGATGTAGTCCTAGTGCATTTTTATGTTGAATAAGATGGAGTCCTAGTCGTATAATCGAAGAGTCTTTAATATTGATTATTAGAGTCAATACGAATATATTTTAGCAAAAAAAATGAGTCATCTATCAGTCAATGATAAGGACTGAAACACAAGGTGTTTCCTACGATTGTGTTGAGTATTAGGCATGTATCCGGACGTACGATTGATTATGAAGGTTCTCCAAGCCCTCGATATGGCAAAGATAAAAGTGCATTAGTGTCTAAACTTGTTTAAAGGAGTTTTGTCGTTGCGCAAAGGTACAAAGCTGAGTCCATGGCTAAAAAGAGTGTTCTAGATGTAGTCCTAGTGCATTTTTATGTTGAATAAGATGGAGTCCTAAGTCATATAATCGAAGAGTGGCTTTAATATTGATTATTAGAGTCAATACGAATATATTTATAGCAAAAAATGAGTCATCTATCAGTCAATGATAAGGACTGAAAGCACAAGGTGTTTCCTATGATTGTGTTGAGTATTAGGCATGTATCCGGATGTACGATTGATTATGAAGGTTCTCCAAGCCCTCGATATGGCAAAGATAAAAGTGCATTAGTGTCTAAACTTGTTTAAAGGAGTTTTGTCGTTGCGCAAAGGTACAAAGCTGAGTCCATGGCTCAAAAGAGTGTTCTAGATGTAGTCCTAGTGCATTTTTATGTTGAATAAGATGGAGTCCTAGTCATATAATCGAAGAGTGGCTTTAATATTGATTATTAGAGTCAATACGAATATATTTATAGCAAAAATGAGTCATCTATCAGTCAATGATAAGGACTGAAAGCACAAGGTGTTTCCTACGATTGTGTTGAGTATTAGGCATGTATCCGGACGTACGATTGATTATGAAGGTTCTCCAAGCCCTCGATATGGCAAAGATAAAAGTGCATTAGTGTCTAAACTTGTTTAAAGGAGTTTGTCGTTGCGCAAAGGTACAAAGCTGAGTCCATGGCTCAAAAGAGTGTTCTAGATGTAGTCCTAGTGCATTTTTATGTTGAATAAGATGGAGTCCTAGTCATATAATCGAAGAGTGGCTTTAATATTGATTATTAGAGTCAATACGAATATATTTATAGCAAAAAATGAGTCATCTATCAGTCAATGATAAGGACTGAAAGCACAAGGTGTTTCCTACGATTGTGTTGAGTATTAGGCATGTATCCGGACGTACGATTGATTATGAAGGTTCTCCAAGCCCTCGATATGGCAAAGATAAAGTGCATTAGTGTCTAAACTTGTTTAAAGGAGTTTGTCGTTGCGCAAAGGTACAAAGCTGAGTCCATGGCTCGAAAGAGTGTTCTAGATGTAGTCCTAGTGCATTTTTATGTTGAATAAGATGGAGTCCTAGTCGTATAATCGAAGAGTGGCTTTAATATTGATTATTAGAGTCAATACGAATATATTTATAGCAAAAAATGAGTCATCTATCAGTCAATGATAAGGACTGAAAGCACAAGGTGTTTCCTACGATTGTGTTGAGTATTAGGCATGTATCCGGACGTACGATTGATTATGAAGGTTCTCCAAGCCCTCGATATGGCAAAGATAAAAGTGCATTAGTGTCTAAACTTGTTTAAAGGAGTTTTGTCGTTGCGCAAAGGTACAAAGCTGAGTCCATGGCTCAAAAGAGTGTTTCTAGATGTAGTCCTAGTGCATTTTTATGTTGAATAAGATGGAGTCCTAGTCATATAATCGAAGAGTGCTTTAATATTGATTATTAGAGTCAATACGAATATATTTATAGAAAAATGAGTCATCTATCAGTCAATGATAAGGACTGAAAGCACAAGGTGTTTCCTACGATTGTGTTGAGTATTAGGCATGTATCCGGACGTACGATTGATTATGAAGGTTCTCCAAGCCCTCGATATGGCAAAGATAAAAGTGCATTAGTGTCTAAACTTGTTTAAAGGAGTTTGTCGTTGCGCAAAGGTACAAAGCTGAGTCCATGGCTCAAAAGAGTGTTCTAGATGTAGTCCTAGTGCATTTTTATGTTGAATAAGATGGAGTCCTAGTCATATAATCGAAGAGTGGCTTTAATATTGATTATTAGAGTCAATACGAATATATTTATAGCAAAAAATGAGTCATCTATCAGTCAATGATAAGGACTGAAAGCACAAGGTGTTTCCTACGATTGTGTTGAGTATTAGGCATGTATCCGGACGTACGATTGATTATGAAGGTTCTCCAAGCCCTCGATATGGCAAAGATAAAAGTGCATTAGTGTCTAAACTTGTTTAAAGGAGTTTGTCGTTGCGCAAAGGTACAAAGCTGAGTCCATGGCTCAAAAGAGTGTTCTAGATGTAGTCCTAGTGCATTTTTTATGTTGAATAAGATGGAGTCCTAGTCGTATAATCGAAGAGTGGCTTTAATATTGATTATTAGAGTCAATACGAATATATTTTATAGCAAAAAATGAGTCATCTATCAGTCAATGATAAGGACTGAAAGCACAAGGTGTTTCCTATGATTGTGTTGAGTATTAGGCATGTATCCGGACGTACGATTGATTATGAAGGTTCTCCAAGCCCTCGATATGGCAAAGATAAAAGTGCATTAGTGTCTAAACTTGTTTAAAGGAGTTTGTCGTTGCGCAAAGGTACAAAGCTGAGTCCATGGCTCAAAAGAGTGTTCTAGATGTAGTCCTAGTGCATTTTTATGTTGAATAAGATGGAGTCCTAGTCATATAATCGAAGAGTGGCTTTAATATTGATTATTAGAGTCAATACGAATATATTTTATAGCAAAAAATGAGTCATCTATCAGTCAATGATAAGGACTGAAAGCACAAGGTGTTTCCTACGATTGTGTTGAGTATTAGGCATGTATCCGGACGTACGATTGATTATGAAGGTTCTCCAAGCCCTCGATATGGCAAAGATAAAAGTGCATTAGTGTCTAAACTTGTTTAAAGGAATTTGTCGTTGCGCAAAGGTACAAAGCTGAGTCCATGGCTAAAAAGAGTGTTCTAGATGTAGTCCTAGTGCATTTTTATGTTGAATAAATGGAGGTCCTGGAGTCTAGTCATATAATCGAAGAGTGGGTTTAATATTGATTATTAGAGTCAATACGAATATATTTATAGCCAAAAATGAGTCATCTATCAGTCAATGATAAGGACTGAAAGCACAAGGTGTTTCCTACGATTGTGTTGAGTATTAGGCATGTATTCCGGACGTACGATTGATTATGAAGGTTCTCCAAGCCCTCGATATGGCAAAGATAAAAGTGCATTAGTGTCTAAACTTGTTTAAAGGAGTTTGTCATTGCGCAAAGGTACAAAGCTGAGTCCATGGCTCAAAAGAGTGTTCTAGATGTAGTCCTAGTGCATTTTTATGTTGAATAAGATGGAGTCCTAGTCATATAATCGAAGAGTGGCTTTAATATTGATTATTAGAGTCAATACGAATATATTTTAGAAAAAAAATGAGTCATCTATCAGTCAATGATAAGGACTGAAAGCAAAGGTGTTTCCTACGATTGTGTTGAGTATTAGGCATGTATCCGGACGTACGATTGATTATGAAGGTTCTCCAAGCCCTCGATATGGCAAAGACAAAAGTGCATTAGTGTCTTAAACTTGTTTAAAGGAGTTTTTGTCGTTGCGCAAAGGTACAAAGCTGAGTCCATGGCTAAAAAAGAGTGTTCTAGATGTAGTCCTAGTGCATTTTTATGTTGAATAAGATGGAGTCCTAAGTCATATAATCGAAGAGTGGCTTTAATATTGATTATTAGAGTCAATACGAATATATTTATAGCAAAAAATGAGTCATATATCAGTCAATGATAAGGACTGGAAAGCACAAGGTGTTTCTATGATTGTGTTGAGTATTAGGCATGTATCCGGATGTACGATTGATTATGAAGGTTCTCCAAGCCCTCGATATGGCAAAGATAAAAGTGCATTAGTGTCTAAACTTGTTTTAAAGGAGTTTTGTCGTTGCGCAAAGGTACAAAGCTGAGTCCATGGCTCAAAAGAGTGTTCTAGATGTAGTCCTAGTGCATTTTTTATGTTGAATAAGATGGAGTCCTGGTCATATAATCGAAGAGTGGCTTTAATATTGATTATTAGAGTCAATACGAATATATTTATAGAAAAAATGAGTCATCTATCAGTCAATGATAAGGACTGAAAGCACAAGGTGTTTCCTACGATTGTGTTGAGTATTAGGCATGTATCCGGACGTACGATTGATTATGGAAGGTTCTCCAAGCCCTCGATATGGCAAAGATAAAAGTGCATTAGTGTCTAAACTTGTTTAAAGGATTTTGTCATTGCGCAAGGTACAAAGCTGAGTCATGGCTCGAAAGAGTGTTCTAGATGTAGTCCTAGTGCATTTTTATGTTGAATAAGATGGAGTCCTATATAATCGAAGAGTGGCTTTAATATTGATTATTAGAGTCAATACAATATATTTATAGAAAATGAGTCATCTATCAAGTCAATGATAAGGACTGAAAGCACAAGGTGTTTCCTATGATTGTGTTGAGTATTAGGCATGTATCGGACGTACGATTGATTATGAAGGTTCTCCAAGCCCTCGATATGGCAAAGATAAAAGTGCATTAGTGTCTAAACTTGTTTAAAGGAGTTTGTCGTTGCGCAAAGGTACAAAGATGAGTCCATGGCTCAAAAGAGTGTTCTAGATGTAGTCCTAGTGCATTTTTATGTTGAATAAGATGGAGTCCTAGTCATATAATCGAAGAGTGGCTTTAATATTGATTATTAGAGTCAATACGAATATATTTTAGCAAAAAATGAGTCATCTATCAGTCAATGATAAGGACTGAAAAGCACAAGGTGTTTCCTACGATTGTGTTGAGTATTAGGCATGTATCCGGACGTACGATTGATTATGAAGGTTCTCCAAGCCCTCGATATGGCAAAGATAAAAGTGCATTAGTGTCTAAACTTGTTTAAAGGATTTTGTCGTTGCGCAAAGGTACAAAGCTGAGTCCATGGCTCAAAAGAGTGTTCTAGATGTAGTCCTAGTGCATTTTTATGTTGAATAAGATGGAGTCCTAGTCATATAATCGAAGAGTGGCTTTAATATTGATTATTAGAGTCAATACGAATATATTTATAGACCAAAAAATGAGTCATCTATCAGTCAATGATAAGGACTGAAAGCACAAGGTGTTTCCTACGATTGTGTTGAGTATTAGGCATGTATTCCGGACGTACGATTGATTATGAAGGTTCTCCAAGCCCTCGATATGGCAAAGATAAAAGTGCATTAGTGTCTAAACTTGTTTAAAGGATTTTGTCGTTGCGCAAAGGTACAAAGCTGAGTCCATGGCTCGAAAGAGTGTTCTAGATGTAGTCCTAGTGCATTTTTATGTTGAATAAGATGGAGTCCTAGTCATATAATCGAAGAGTGGCTTTAATATTGATTATTAGAGTCAATACAAATATATTTATAGAAAAAAATGAGTCATCTATCAGTCAATGATAAGGACTGAAAGCACAAGGTGTTTCCTACGATTGTGTTGAGTATTAGGCATGTATCCGGACGTACGATTGATTATGAAGGTTCTCCAAGCCTCGATATGGCAAAGATAAAAGTGCATTAGTGTCTAAACTTGTTTAAAAGGAGTTTGTCGTTGCGCAAAGGTACAAAGATGAGTCCATTGGCTCAAAAGAGTGTTCTAGATGTAGTCCTAGTGCATTTTTTATGTTGAATAAGATGGAGTCCTAGTCATATAATCGAAGAGTGGCTTTAATATTGATTATTAGAGTCAATACGAATATATTTATAGAAAAAATGAGTCATCTATCAGTCAATGATAAGGAGAAAGCACAAGGTGTTTCCTATGATTGTGTTGAGTATTAGGCATGTATCCGGACGTACGATTGATTATGAAGGTTTCTCCAAGCCTCGATATGGCAAAGATAAAAGTGCATTAGTGTCTAAACTTGTTTAAAGGAGTTTGTCGTTGCGCAAAGGTACAAAGCTGAGTCCATGGCTCAAAAGAGTGTTCTAGATGTAGTCTAGTGCATTTTTATGTTGAATAAGATGGAGTCCTATATATCAAAGAGTGGCTTTAAATATAGATTATTAGAGTCAATACGAATATATTTATTAGCCAAAAATGAGTCATCTATCAGTCAATGATAAGGACTGAAAGCACAAGGTGTTTCCTACGATTGTGTTGAGTATTAGGCATGTATCCGGACGTACGATTGATTATGAAGGTTCTCCAACCCCTCGATATGGCAAAAGATAAAAGTGCATTAGTGTCTAAACTTGTTTAAAGGAGTTTTGTCGTTGCAAAGGTACAAAGCTGAGTTCCATGGCTCAAAAGAGTGTTCTAGATGTAGTCCTAGTGCATTTTTTATGTTGAATAAGATGGAGTCCTAGTCGTATAATCGAAGAGTGGCTTTAATATTGATTATTAGAGTCAATACGAATATATTTATAGCTAAAAATGAGTCATCTATCAGTCAATGATAAGGACTGAAAGCACAAGGTGTTTCCTACGATTGTGTTGAGTATTAGGCATGTATCCGGACGTACGATTGATTAGGAAGGTTCTCCAAGCCCTCGATATGGCAAAAGATAAAAGTGCATTAGTGTCTAAACTTGTTTAAAGGACTTTGTCATTGCGCAAAGGTACAAAGATTGAGTCCATGGCTCGAAAGAGTGTTCTAGATGTAGTCCTAGTGCATTTTTATGTTGAATAAGATGGAGTCCTAGTCGTATAATCGAAGAGTGGCTTTAATATTGATTATTAGAGTCAATACGAATATATTTATAGCAAAAATGAGTCATCTATCAGTCAATGATAAGGATTGAAAGCACAAGGTGTTTCCTACGATTGTGTTGAGTATTAGGCATGTATCCGGACGTACGATTGATTATGAAGGTTCTCCCAAGCCCTCGATATGGCAAATGATAAAAGTGCATTAGTGTCTAAACTTGTTTAAAGGAGTTTGTCGTTGCGCAAAGGTACAAAGCTTGAGTCCATGGCCTAAAAAGAGTGTTCTAGATGTAGTCCTAGTGCATTTTTTATGTTGAATAAGATGGAGTCCTAATCGTATAATCGAGAGTGGTTTAATATTGATTATTAGAGTCAATACGAATATATTTATAGCCAAAATGATTCATATATGAGTCAATGATAAGGACTGAAAGCACAAGGTGTTTCTATGATTGTGTTGAGTATTAGGCATGTATCCGGATGTACGATTGATTATGAAGGTTTCTCCAAGCCCTCGATATGGCAAAGATAAAAGTGCATTAGTGTCTAAAGTTGTTTAAAGGAGTTTTGTCGTTGCGCAAAGGTTCAAAGCTGAGTCCATGGCTCGAAGAGTGTTCTAGATGTAGTCCTAGTGCGTTTTTTATGTTGAATAAGATGGAGTCTGGTCGTATAATCGAAGAGTAGCTTTAAATATAGATTATTAAAGTCAATACGAATGTATTTATTGAACAAAAATGAGTCATCTATCAGTCAATGATGACTGAAAGCACAAGGTGTTTCCTGCGATTGTGTTGAGTATTAGGCATGTATCTGGACATACGATTGATTATGAGGTTCTTCAAACACGTTATGGCAAAGATAAAAGTGCATTAGTGTCTAAACTTGTTTAAAAGATTTGTTGTTTTGCAAAGATACAAAGATGAGTTCATGGCTCAAAAGAGTGTTCTAGATGTAGTCCTAGTGCATTTTTTATGTTTGAATAAGATGGAGTCCTGGTCGTATAATCGAAGAGTGACTTTAATATTGATTATTAGAGTCAATACGATATTTATAGCTAAAATGAGTCTTCTATCAGTCAATGATAAGGACTGAAAGCACACGAGCTGTTTCCTACGATTGTGTTGAGTATTAGGCATGTATCCGACGTACGATTGATTAGGAAGGTTCTCCAAGCCCTCGATATGGTCAAAGATAAAAGTGCATTAGTGTCTAAATTTGTTTAAAGGACTTTGTCATTGCGCAAAGGTACAAAGATTAGTCCATGGCTCGAAAGAGTGTTCTAGATGTAGTCTAGTGCATTTTTTATGTTGAATAAGATGGAGTCCTGGTCGTATAATCGAAGACTGTCTTTAATATTGATTATTGAAGTCAATACAAATATATTTATAGAAAAAAATGAGTCATCTATCATCAATGATAAGGACTGAAAGCAACAAGGTGTTTCCTACAATTGTGTTGAGTATTACGCATGTATCCGGACGTACGATTGATTATGAAGGTTCTCCAAGCCTCGATATGGCAAAAGAAAAGTGCATTAGTGTCTAAACTTGTTTAAAGGATGTTTGTCGTTACGTAAAGGTACAAAGATGAGTCCATTGCCCAAAAGAGTGTTCTAGATGTAGTCCTAGTGCATTTTTTTATGTTGAATAGATGGAGTCCTAGTCGTATAATCGAAGAGTGGCTTTAATATTGATTATTAGAGTCAATACGAATATATTTATAGCAAAAATGAGTCATATATAGTCAATGATAAGGAGTGGAAGCACAAGGTGTTTCCTATGATTGTGTTGAGTATTAGGCATGTATCCGGATGTACGATTGATTATGAAGGTTCTCTCCAAGCCCTCGATATGGCAAAGATAAAAGTGCATTAGTGTCTCAAGTTTTTAAGGAGTTTGTCGTTGCGCAAAGGTTCAAGAGCTGAGTCATGGCTCGTAAGAGTGTTCTAGATGACTCTTTGAAGTTGGCTTTGTGCTACTGATAAGGATCCTGAGCATCTTGCATGGGATCAGAGTGTTCTGTGTTCTGGCTCATCATTTCTTCGTCCTCGTCATCTGATGACTCGAGCAGTTCTGTTGATTTGATTTTTCAAATCCTTCTTTGATGCACTTGAAAGCAATTCCTTCAATACCTCAGAGATTTCCTTTTTGGACTTTGATTTAGTTGGTGTAATCGGTTCCAGGTCAATAATCCCTCGTACAGAGAAAGACTGAGTCTTTTGAAGAATTCAAATTTATCCCACCATTTAATAGTATCCTTCTTCTACATAGGGAATATTTTTCAAGACTTTCTCCTAACTTTTGAAATGTTCTTTTTGATACAACTACATCCACCGAATATCCATGGTATTTGATAAAGAGCGGTAAACATAAGCCATGAGCTTTCATGGACACATTGGTCTTGACAAAGTCTTCATAATCAATTAATTTTATGTGGTAAAATAATAGGATATAATCCCCAATTAGCAAACAACATATGAACCATTGAGGGAAATTAAGTGTCTTAAGTTCTTTGAAATGCAGAAACAGCTATGTTTTTTTGTCTATTTCGTAGCAGAGGGCGATGTCCCACGCTTTGATATAATCAAATATATTGAAGTATAACTTATTCCTAATGAGGATACTTGGTATCAGGCACAATTTCTTTAAATCGATACAAATCTCCTTCCCATTGTTCAGGAGTTATAACTTTGATAATATAAGCTTTTGAGAAAGCCCATTCTCCACCAGATCTTATGGTGGATCAAATTGCACTGATCCAGTATATGTTTAATATTTCTTGATAATACAAGAAGTCTCTTCGGATAGAGGAAAGGGTCTGTAAAATTTTTTAGATAGAAGTTCATTAATTCTTCTGAGGACAAATGCATATATTTTTTCCTTCAATCGGAGATATCCAATTAGTGGAGATTGGAATATAGGGATAAACATGTTCTTTTCGCAGAAGCAGATTTTACTGCTATTTTGTAGGCATCTTCTCTGAGCCTCTCTTCTTCAGGGACAGCTTTTTAAAGCTTCTTCTCTTAACGTTTTACTGTCCTTTTCAAAAGGCCAGTTTTATATGGTTGAAATTTATTTAGGTTAACATTACCTTTACTGGATTGACGCTCTATCTTGTTCATGTGCTTTCCCTGCAAAAATTCACCTTGAGTTAAAATCAGGTAAGGAGTTTATGTGATCTTTAATAATAACTCAATATCAAAATCGAATACAGATAGTATGGCTTTGCACTAGCAAAGATTTGTTTCGAGGCTAAATTTTTAACATCCTTTTGTAATATCTCTTTTGCAGATTTTGCAATCTACTCGTAACAAAAATTTTTGATTTAATAAATCACTTTCGAATTTTTTGAATGCATAGAACAATAGACAAAATCTCTTTTTAACCGTAGAGTAATTAACTCTAGTCTCTCCATACTCCCGAGGTGAACCTTACTAATGATTCTTTATCATTAATCCTTTGTTTAAGTATTCCTCCATATCCTACATCGGAAGCATCGGTCTCAACAATTTTGAAGGCATCTGGGTTTGAAATTGCAAGACAAGGGATTTCTTTAATTCTTGCTTTAATTTTTCTAACTGCATTAGTGTGTTCGGTGCTCCAAATTGGAGGTTTTTCTTGAGTCTCTCAAATAACGGTTTAGCATCATAAGCCAAATCTTTATAAAATTCAGCAACATAATTTAGACTTCAAGAAACCTTTGTAGTTGATTTTTATCCTTGATTTCATCAGGAAATTTTTCAGCAAATATTTATAGTCGATCTATAGGGAAGATAGTTCCTTCTCTAATAATATGCCCTAGAAATTTTTATTTCAGTCTGAAAGAGTTTAATCTTTTTGGCAGAAACAACCAATCCTGCTCTCACAACAACATCTACGAATATTTTTAGATGTTTAAAATGTTGTTCAATAGATTCTGAAAATATTAGGACATCATCTATATAGACTATTGTAAATGCGTATAGCTTAAATATGTCATTCATAATCCTTTGAAATTCAGGAAGGGGCATTCTTTAGTCCGAAGGCATAACGTTCCATTCATAATAGGCCAAAAGGGACAGTGAAAGCTGTTTTATAACGATCTTCTTCTTTTATTTGGATTTGCCAAAATCCTGATTTCATATCAAATTTTGACATAACTTTAGCTGAATAAAGCCTATTCAAAAGGTCCTTTTTGTTTGGAATTGGGTACCGTATCCACCTTAAAGCTTTGTTTAGAGGTTTGTAGTTTATAACTAACCTGGGAACCCTCTTTCAAGTTCTGCTGCATTTTCTACATAAAAGGCAGGACAACTCCAAGGACTATGGGATGGCCTTATAAGTTTTTTAAGTAATAATTCCTCTATTTCTTTTTGCATATTTCTAAATGTCTAGGACCCATGGCAATGGGTCTAGCTTTTAGTGGGAATCTGATTTTCTTTAAAATCAGCCTCATAAGGTAAAGAGACAACATGTTTTTTCCTTTCCCAGAAGGCATTAGGAATATCTGAGCAGATTGTTTTTCTATATAAGATTGTAATTCCTTGATTTTATTTGTAAATAAGGAGAAGAAATTTTCTCTTTTAATTTTTTATAACTAATCTCTTGGGATAAAGAGTTTAAAAGTTTTCTTTTCTTTCAATTGTTTTTTTGAATTAAGTCAATCTCATGATATTTTGGCTGAGTGACAAAATTGAACTTTAATTCATTTCCTTTTACTACACTTGTAATTCCTTCTTTGGATACTTCTTTGATTGGATAAAAGCATATGAAGAAAAGGATTTCCTAATATCACACGTCATGAGAGAGATTTTTTTACCATTATAAATGGCATTTCTAGACAAATTCCTTTATTACAAACAGCAGTGTTTTGTAATTTGTATTTTACTAGTAATTTCCTTCCATCTGCTGCATTAAGGACTTCAGTCGTTTTTGAAAAATACCTAGAGGGTACTAACCCTTCATTAATGCAGTTTAAATCTGCTCCTGAATCTATCATGGCAATGGCGAAAAATAATACTCTTTATGCACAACAATAGTAACCTTGGTATGCCATTTATGGGTTATATACTCTGTCAATCATATTAACAAAAGTTAAAAGTTTAACTCCTCTTTTTGCAATAATTCTTCCTTTTCAACTCTTATTTCTTCTCATTATCACTAGATGAATAATTATGAGATTTAATCTCAAGAGCAGAAACTCTAGATTTTAGTTCTTGTAATTCTTGTTTTAGAATTTTTACTTCATGTCTTAATTCTGCCGTAGAGGCCTCTGTAGTTGTAGAAGTGGATACATTAGAGTTTTTAACTCTATTCATTATTTCTTTAAAATTATAAGCTTCCGGCTCTTTTATCTTTAATTTTTTCTCAGGTTTTCGGTCTTTATAGATTCTAAATATTTTTTGTAACATTTTCCTTTTTCTCGTCGGATCAGGAATTTATCTATAAGATCTAGAATAAAACTTTCTTCTTTTGTTAATACAAATAATCCGTTAGCATGACATAAAGCTTTATAATAGTCACAAATTTCCTTCACAACTATTGGATTCATCGTTATCTGATCCTCATTTTTCTGATTTATCAGACTCTTCATTGTTTTCATCTTCAGAATTTATTTCTGTTATAACAGATAATTTTAAATTTTCATCTTCTAGTTCTGATTCTTCTATAAGAAGCTTTTGTAACGCGGTTTTAAGATCTTCTCTATATCAAGATTTAGAATTCTTCTTTTCATCTTACATTTATTGGCATAATGTCCTGGGGAACGACATTTCCAACATATTGGGACTCTTTTTTGTTTAGGAGGATTTTCTTTTTTTCTTTTCTCTATACTCCTTTCTTGGAGGATTTCTTTTCTACATTAGTATCCTTTTTCTTATAATAGCGTTTTTTATTAGAGGTTTTATAAACTCTTTTCTTCTTATCTAGTGGTTTACTGGGTGTTAACCCTATTTGTTCACAGAAGTCCCCAAGAACTCTTTTTCCATAAATTTTTTCCTTCTGAATTTGCTTATGTAATTTTATTTCATTACACAGACACATTCTTCAGCTCGATTTCTGAAGCAAGATCACCATAGGTATAGAGATGATATGGAAATAATACCTTGATGTTTTTGTTTTATGCGGTTTTTTAACCCTTTTCTGCAAAAGAAATGAGGGAGTCCTAATAAGAACTTTTTCTTTCAAAACTCATGTTGACTATCTTCTCTAGTAAATATTTTAGAGAAAAAGACATCTTTGTACCATTTAAAATGGGATAAACTGGGACATTTTAAGTTCATAAGTTGTTCCTGGGTTTTGTCTAATTGTAATGAAGTACTTCCTATAAAGTGCTTGGCTATAGTATAAATCAAAGTGTTAACACAATCTGTTACTTGGCTATTGTTTTCTAATTTTACTGCATTAATATATGCATTTTTGCTTCATCTGATAGGTGAAAATCCCACCAACCTTTAAGTTGACCTGTAAATCCTTGAATTATAGCTTTAGCTATTTCAGAGTCAGCATTTCCTTTAGGCGACAAGCAGTAGCATACATAGTGATATAATGTAATTTGTTTGTATTTGATACTCAGTATGCCCATCAATATTCCACTCATGAATGGATGTTCCATCAAACGAAGCCCAGATAAATAATTTTCTTGTTCTTCTATCAAAAGGTCCACTGGGGGTTGGCCTATGATAATAAGGCTTCCTATTATTGTTATTTCCAAAATCAATTTTTATGAGCTCATACGGTTCTTGTTGTAATTCTTTTCTGAACATTTCTTCTAACTGATCTATTCTCTTGGTCAGAATTTCCATCTTCCTTTCGGAATTATTCTCTTGTGCTCCAGTAAGAGGGGCTATGTCTTTGTCTTTTATCCCAAGGTTTTTTAACCTTTTTAATATTTCTTCCAGAACCTCAGAATCTTCGGAGGCTTTATTAATTTTAACATTAATTTTTTCGGAAGGTAATGGTTTGAATAAAACCTTTTCCTTTTCAATAGTCTTACTAGTTTGAGGCAACTCGGTATGATCTTTATAAAGATATTTATTAACATGTTGTTCTAATTCTGGTAAGCTGCCTTCCAATAGTTTGTAAAGACAAATTTGTATAGTTGTTCTGTTCTATTGCAGCTTCTATTTTATTATCTTTTCTGTAAGGGGTAGCATTAACCTCTTCTTTATCGATTTTAATAGACAAATTAATTTCTGGGGGATGAATACTTTTAATAATTTTTTCCCTTTGTTGTAATAAAATTCTGATATGCAGTATTAATATTAGCAATAATATTCTCATCTGAGAACTTAGGAAAATTATTTTCTCGTTTCTCTATCTTATAGAAAATATTTATGACTTCAAAGAAGTCTATTTCTTCCTTCATTTTTCTTAGAAATTTCTTATAGGTTTTAAACCACTTCTCTTGGCTTTTTGTGGATTTTAAATAAAACCATTTTCTCTTAATTTCATTTTCTGGAGAATAGAATAATTCTCTTAGTCTTCCTTCAAAGGGAAATTCTAGATTTTTATCTACGGTTAAGGTATTTAAACCAAAAACACTTCTTTCCTCTTCAAAACCGTATCCCATGTCGGAGGGGGTAGGTGATTTAGCCCGTGACGAAGAAGGGATTTCCACTTTATATTCTGGTTGACTAACCCCATCCGATGTATTTTTTAATATAACTTGTTCCTTTTCAAATCGTGATAAGGGAATTGAAGATGTAGAACATCTACCAGACATTATTTCCTCTTTCTTAGAATTCTCCCTTATATTAAGGTGAGTAACTCGATCTTTAGAGAATCTTATCTCTACATCTCCATCTGGGTATTCTATAATTTCTTCTAACCTTTTATTTTCCTGTTTTACAGGTTTGTTGCCTTCCTCAAGGATCCATTTTTCGGGAAGATTAACTTGATCCCAAGTAATAGTCTTGGGGATTACAACATTACTCTTAGATATATCAGTTACGAACATGGTTGTAGTCCTAGGATTTTGATTTATAAATTTCCTCATATCAGGAACCACTGTATTCATGACCTTGTAATAAAGTCTAAAAATAAGAAAAACGTTTTGAGTTCCAGGCATCATATCAAATCCATCTGATTTTATATCTAAGCATAAAGCATGTTTCAAATTTGGATCTGCTAAAGAAACAGTAAAATCAGGAAAACATGAGAAGTATATGGGTCCATCACATAAACTGGATTCTACTATTCCTAACAAGGAATCATGAAATTTGTTATGCCTCTTGTCTCTTACTGCAATCAATGCCGAAGTATTTAAACCTAGTCTAGTGGCAGGCCTTAAGGCAATTTGGACCATTCCAATATGCAAGAATTTGTACTTTTGCCTATGCAAGGCCATAAGTCTTTCAGAAAATAAATGGAATGTACTATATCCTTCAGATAAAGGAATTGATTGTTCAACTGTCTTAATGATATAATCAGTTCTTCTAATAAAACTTCCCGTGCTCTTGTAAATTTTTTCCTGTTGGATAAACAGGCATTTTCCAGTCATTTAAACTCTTATCAATGTTATCATTAATAACAATTTCCTTATTCTTATTAGTGAATTCCTGTTGATCTAAATCGTCATTAGAGCTAAAAGACAAACTCGACTGAACCTATTCATTCGATCTTCCTTATCACTGTCAACGATTTACGCCTAAGGATTCCCTAACAGCCCTCTAGGCAAACAACAGGAACATAAACAGGCTACGCGACTTAAGGCAAAGTGCCCGGGTTTCAAAGGAAGATTCCTATGGATCAGTAAAGTTTTAGCTTTTAAGTTTGTATGACAAACTAGACCTTTATGCTAATAATATTTCTACCTGCTTTTCAAAAGACTTTAAAGAAGATTTTACCGTTTTTAAGTTTCTCTTCGTAGTATTCAGGCCGAATACCTTGATTGATCTGATCTTTTAGGTATTTAATATATCTTTTTGTGTACTCGATTTTTAACTTTAACTTGGATAAATAATTACCCTTTTGAATATAATAATCACGGTATGGCAGAATATCAACACTTCTGTAAGAAGTAAATGAAGACATATACGTACCTTCAGGATCTTTAAGATCCTTATGCCGAGACCGGGGACGAGGACTTCTTCCGGCCTTACCCCCCTCCTCAGAACCACATCAGATGGCTCTGATACCACAAGGGTACACAAGGGTACCAGCTACCAAAAAGAAAGCGAAGACTACGGTCACAGACACAGACGATGGCGTTCACAGCGGATTAGTGTGATACTAGTGGCGGATTAGTGTGATACTGGCGGCGGATTAGTGTAATACTAGGGGTACCAAATAGAGAGGAAGCAGGAAGAGATAGATATAGATAAAGAGAGGTTTTATTATCACAAGAACAAAACTTACAATACTTATGAAAGTAATATTACAAAGATAGTAACAAGGCTGAGTTTTCTAAGATGCCTCTCTCGGACCTATGCTACTCTCCTTTATAAGGAGGGGAGAATACTCGGGAGACCAGCATAAATCTCCTGAAGATATCTGAAGATAAGAGAATCTTATCTTCAAAGATATGAGAATCTACTTTAAGTCACTTCCCATCATCTTTACGTCAATGGAGAGAATCTTTACTGTTGTTGAACAGTGGTTTGTCTTCAATCATGGACTCTTTGAAGTTGGCCTTTGTGCTACTGATAAGGATCCTGAGCATCTTGCATGGGATCAGAGTGTTCTGTGTTCTGGCTCATCATTTCTTCGTCCTCGTCATCTGATGACTCGAGCAGTTCTTTGATTTGATTTTTCAAATCCTTCTTTGATGCACTTGAAAGCAATTCCTTCAATACCTCAGAGATTTCCTTTTTGGACTTTGATTTAGTCGGTGTAATCGGTTCCAGGTCAATAATCCCTCGTACAGAGAAGACTGAGTCTTTGAAGAATTCAAATTTATCCCACCATTTAATAAGTATCCTTCTTCCTACATAGGGAATATTTTCAAGACTTTCTCCTAACTTTTGAAATGTTCTTTTTGATACAACTACATCCCACCGAATAATCCATGGTATTTTGATAAAGAGCGGTAAACATAAGCCCATGAGCTTTCATGGACACATTGGTCTTGACAAAGTCTTCATAAATCAATCTAATTTTATGTGGTAAAATAATAGGATATAATCCCCAATTAGCAAACCAACATATGAACCATTGAGGGAAATTAAGTGTCTTAAGTTCTTTGAACTGCAGAAACCAGCTATGTTTTCTTTGTCTATTTTCGTAGCAGAGGGCGATGTCCCACGCTTTGATATAATCAAAATAATTGAAGTATAACTTATTCCTATGAGGATACTTGGTATCAGGCACAATTTCTTTAAATCGATACAAATCTCCTTCCCATTGTTCAGGAGTTATAACTTTGATAATATAAGCTTTTGAGAAAGCCCATTCTCCACCAGATCTTATGGTGGAATCAAATTGCACTGATCCAGTATATGTTAATATTTCTTGATAATACAAGAAGTCTTTCGGAATAGAGGAAAGGGTCTGTAAAATTTTTTAGATAGAAGTTCATTACTTCTTCTGAGGACAAATGCATATATTTTCCTTCAATCGGAGATATCCAATTAGTGGAGATTGGAATATAGGGATAAACATGTTCTTTCGCAGAAGCAGATTTTACTGCTATTTTGTAGGCATCTTCTCTGAGCCTCTCTTCTTCAGGGACAGCTTTTAAAGCTTCTTCTCTTAACGTTTTACTGTCCTTTTCAAAGGCCAGTTTATATGGTTGAAATTTATTTAGGTTAACATTACCTTTACTGGATGACGCTCTATCTTTGTTCATTGCTTTCCCTGCAAAAATTCACGAGTTAAAAAATCAGGTAAGGAGTTATGTGATCCTTTAATAAACTCAATATCAAAAATCGAATACAGATAGTATGGCTTGCCACCTAGCAAAGATTTGTTTCGAGGCTAAATTTTTAACATCCTTTTGTAATATCTCTTTTGCAGATTTGCAATCTACTCGTAACAAAAATTTTTTGATTTAATAAATCACTTTCGAATTTTTGAATGCATAGAACAATAGACAAAATCTCCTTTTTAACCGTAGAGTAATTAACTCTAGGTCCTCTCCATACTCCCGAGGTGAACCTTACTAATGATTCTTTATCATTAATCCTTTGTTTAAGTATTCCTCCATATCCTACATCGGAAGCATCGGTCTCAACAATTTTGAAGGCATCTGGGTTTGAAATTGCAAGACAAGGGATTTCTTTAATTCTTGCTTTAATTTTTCTAACTGCATTAGTGTGTTCGGTGCTCCAAATTGGAGGGTTTTTCTTGAGTCTCTCAAATAACGGTTTAGCATCATAAGCCAAATCTTTATAAAATTCAGCAACATAATTTAGACTTCCAAGAAACCTTTGTAGTTGATTTTTATCCTTGATTTCATCAGGAAATTTTTCAGCAAATATTATAGCTCGATCTATAGGGAAGATAGTTCCTTCTCTAATAATATGCCCTAGAAATTTTATTTCAGTCTGAAAGAGTTTAATCTTTTTGGCAGAAACAACCAATCCTGCTCTCACAACAACATCTACGAATATTTTTAGATGTTTAAAATGTTGTTCAATAGATTCTGAAAATATTAGGACATCATCTATATAGACTATTGTAAATGCCGTATAAGCATTAAATATGTCATTTCATAATCCTTTGAAATTCAGAAGGGGCATTCTTTAGTCCGAAAGGCATAACGTTCCATTCATAATGGCCAAAAGGGACAGTGAAAGCTGTTTTATAACGATCTTCTTCTTTTATTTGGATTTGCCAAAATCCTGATTTCATATCAAATTTTGACATAACTTTAGCTGAATAAAGCCTATTCAAAAGGTCCTTTTTGTTTGGAATTGGGTACCGTATCCACCTTAAAGCTTTGTTTAGAGGTTTGTAGTTTATAACTAACCTGGGAACCCTCTTTCAAGTTCTGCTGCATTTTCTACATAAAAGGCAGGACAACTCCAAGGACTATGGGATGGCCTTATAAGTTTTTTAAGTAATAATTCCTCTATTTCCTTTTTGCATATTTCTAAATGTCTAGGACCCATGGCAATGGGTCTAGCTTTAGTGGGAATCTGATTTTCTTTAAAATCAGCCTCATAAGGTAAAGAGACAACATGTTTTTTCCTTTCCCAGAAGGCATTAGGAATATCTGAGCAGATTGTTTTTTCTATATAAGATTGTAATTCCTTGATTTTATTTTGTAAATAAGGAGAAGAAATTTTCTCTTTTAATTTTTTATAACTAATCTCTTGGGATAAAGAGTTTAAAAAGTTTTCTTTTCTTTCAATTGTTTTTTGAATTAAGTCAATCTCATGATATTTTGGCTGAGTGACAAAATTGAACTTTAATTCATTTCCTTTTACTACACTTGTAATTCCTTCTTTGGATACTTCTTTGATTGGATAAAGCATATGAAGAAAAGGATTTCCTAATATCACGTCATGAGAGAGATTTTTTTACCATTATAAATGGCATTTCTAGACAAATTCCTTTATTACAAACAGCAGTGTTTTGTAATTTGTATTTTACTAGTAATTTCCTTCCATCTGCTGCATTAAGGACTTCAGTCGTTTTTGAAAAATACCTAGAGGGTACTAACCCTTCATTAATGCAGTTTAAATCTGCTCCTGAATCTATCATGGCAATGGCCGAAAAATAATACTCTTTATGCACAACAATAGTAACTTGGTATGCCATTTATGGGTTATAACTCTGTCAATCATATTAACAAAAGTTAAAGAGTTTAACTCCTCTTTTTGCAATAATTCTTCCTTTTCAACTCTTATTTCTTCCTCATTATCACTAGATGAATAATTATGAGATTTAATCTCAAGAGCAGAAACTCTAGATTTTAGTTCTTGTAATTCTTGTTTTAGAATTTTTACTTCATGTCTTAATTCTGCCGTAGAGGCCTCTGTAGTTGTAGAAGTGGATACATTAGAGTTTTTTAACTCTATTCATTATTTCTTTAAAATTATAAGCTTCCGGCTCTTTTATCTTTAATTTTTTCTCAGGTTTTCGGTCTTTATAAGATTCTAAATATTTTTGTAACATTTCCTTTTTCTCGTCCGGATCAGGAATTTTATCTATAAGATCTAGAATAAAACTTTCTTCTTTTGTTAATACAAATAATCCGTTAGCATGACATAAAGCTTTATAATAGTCACAATTTCCTTCACAACTATTGGATTCATCGTTATCTGATCCCTCATTTTCTGATTTATCAGACTCTTCATTGTTTTCATCTTCAGAATTTATTTCTGTTATAACAGATAATTTTAAATTTTCATCTTCTAGTTCTGATTCTTCTATAAGAAGCTTTTGTAACGCGGTTTTAAGATCTTCATCTATATCAAGATTTAGAATTCTTCTTTTCATCTTACATTTATTGGCATAATGTCCTGGGGAACGACATTTCCAACATATTGGGACTCTTTTTTGTTAGGAGGATTTTTTTTTCTTTTTTCTATACTCCTTTCTTGGAGGATTTCTTTCTACATTAGTATCCTTTTTCTTATAATAGCGTTTTTTATTAGAGGTTTTATAAACTCTTTTCTTCTTATCTAGTGGTTTACTGGGTGTTAACCCTATTTGTTCACAGAAGTCCCCAAGAACTCTTTTTCCATAAATTTTTTCTTCTGAATTTGCTTATGTAATTTTATTTCATTACACAGACACATTCCTTCAGCTACGATTTCTGAAGCAAGATCACCATAGGTATAGAGATGATATGGAATAATACCTTGATGTTTTTGTTTTATGCGGTTTTTAACCCTTTCTGCAAAGAAATGAGGGAGTCCTAATAAGAACTTTTCTTTCCAAAACTCATGTTGACTATCTTCTCTAGTAAATATTTTAGAGAAAAAGACATCTTTGTACCATTTAAAATGGGATAAACTGGGACATTTTAAGTTCATAAGTTGTTCCTGGGTTTTGTCTAATTGTAATGAAGTACTTCCTATAAAGTGCTTGGCTATAGTATAAATCAAAGTGTTAACACAATCTGTTACTTGGCTATTGTTTTTCTAATTTTACTGCATTTAATATATGCATTTTTGCTTCATCTGATAGGTGAAAATCCCACCAACCTTTAAGTTGACCTGTAAATCCTTGAATTATAGCTTTAGCTATTTCAGAGTCAGCATTTCCTTTAAGGCGACAAGCAGTAGCATACATAGTGATATAATGTAATTTTGTTTGTATTTGATACTCAGTATGCCCATCAATATTCCACTCATGAATGGATGTTCCATCAAACGAAGCCCCAGATAAATAATTTTCTTGTTCTTCTATCAAAAGGTCCACTGGGGTTGGCCTATGATAATAAGGCTTCCTATTATTGTTATTTCCAAAATCAATTTTATTGAGCTCATACGGTTCTTGTTGTAATTCTTTTCTGAACATTTCTTCTAACTGATCTATCTCTTGGTCAGAATTTCCATCTTCCTTTTCGGAATTATTCTCTTGTGCTCCAGTAAGAGGGGCTATGTCTTTGTCTTTTATCCCAAGGTTTTTTAACCTTTTTAATATTTCTTCCAGAACCTCAGAATCTTCGGAGGCTTTATTAATTTTAACATTAATTTTTTCGGAAGGTAATGGTTTGAATAAAAGCCTTTTCCTTTTTCAATAGTCTTACTAGTTTGAGGCAACTCGGTATGATCTTTATAAAGATATTTATTAACATGTTGTTCTATTCTGGTAAGCTGCCTTCCAATAGTTTGTAAAGACAAATTTGTATAGTTGTTCTGTTCTATTGCAGCTTCTATTTTATTATCTTTTCTGTAAGGGGTAGCATTAACCTCTTCTTTATCGATTTTAATAGACAAATTAATTTCTGGGGGATGAATACTTTTAATAATTTTTCCCTTTGTTGTAATAAAATTCTGATATGCAGTATTAATATTAGCAATAATATTCTCATCTGAGAACTTAGGAAAATTATTTTTCTCGTTTCTCTATCTTATAGAAAATATTTATGACTTCAAAGAAGTCTATTTCTTCCTTCATTTTTCTTAGAAATTTCTTATAGGTTTTAAACCACTTCTCTTGGCTTTTTGTGGATTTTAAATAAAACCATTTTCTCTTAATTTCATTTTCTGGAGAATAGAATAATTCTCTTAGTCTTCCTTCAAAGGGAAATTCTAGATTTTTTATCTACGGTTAAGGTATTTAAACAAAAACACTTCTTTCCTCTTCAAAACCGTATCCCATGTCGGAGGGGGTAGGTGATTTAGCCCGTGACGAAGAAGGGATTTCCACTTTATATTCTGGTTGACTAACCCCATCCGATGTATTTTTTAATATAACTTGTTCCTTTTCAAATCGTGATAAGGGAATTGAAGATGTAGAACATCTACCAGACATTATTTCCTCTTTCTTAGAATTCTCCCTTATATTAAGGTGAGTAACTCGATCTTTAGAGAATCTTATCTCTACATCTCCATCTGGGATATTCTATAATTTCTTCTAACCTTTTATTTTCCTGTTTTACAGGTTTGTTGCCTTCCTCAAGGATCCATTTTTTCGGGAAGATTAACTTGATCCCAAGTAATAGTCTTGGGGATTACAACATTACTCTTAGATATATCAGTTACGAACATGGTTGTAGTCCTAGGATTTTGATTTATAAATTTCCTCATATCAGGAACCACTGTATTCATGACCTTGTAATAAAGTCTAAAAAATAAGAAAAACGTTTTGAGTTCCAGGCATCATATCAAATCCATCTGATTTTATATCTAAGCATAAAGCATGTTTCAAATTTGGATCTGCTAAAGAAACAGTAAAATCAGGAAAACATGAGAAGTATATGGGGTCCATCACATAAACTGGATTCTACTATTCCTAACAAGGAATCATGAAATTTGTTATGCCTCTTGTCTCTTACTGCAATCAATGCCGAAGTATTTAAACCTAGTCTAGTGGCAGGCCTTAAGGCAATTTGGACCATTTCCAATATGCAAGAATTTGTACTTTTTGCCTATTGCAAGGCCATAAGTCTTTCAGAAAATAAATGGAATGTACTATATCCTTCAGATAAAGGAATTGATTGTTCAACTGTCTTAATGATATAATCAGTTCTTCTAATAAAACTTCCCGTGCTCTTGTAAATTTTTCCTGTTGGATAAACAGGCATTTTCCAGTCATTTAAACTCTTATCAATGTTATCATTAATAACAATTTCCTTATTCTTATTAGTGAATTCCTGTTGATCTAAATCGTCATTAGAGCTAAAAGACAAAACTCGACTGAACCTATTCATTCGATCTTCCTTATCACTGTCAACGATTTACGCCTAAGGATTCCCTAACAGCCCTCTAGGCAAAACAACAGGAACATAAACAGGCTACGCGACTTAAGGCAAAGTGCCCGGGTTTCAAAGGAAGATTCCTATGGATCAGTAAAGTTTTAGCTTTTAAGTTTGTATGACAAACTAGACCTTTATGCTAATAATATTTCTACCTGCTTTTCAAAAGACTTTAAAGAAGATTTTACCGTTTAAGTTTCTCTTCGTAGTATTCAGGCCGAATACCTTGATTGATCTGATCTTTTAGGTATTTAATATATCTTTTGGTGTACTCGATTTTTAACTTTAACTTGGATAAATAATTACCCTTTTGAATATAATAATCACGGTATGGCAGAATATCAACACTTCTGTAAGAAGTAAATGAAGACATATACGTACCTTCAGGATCTTTAAGATCCTTATGCCGAGACCGGGGGACGAGGACTTCTTCGGCCTTACCCCCCCTCCTCAGAACCACATCAGATGGCTCTGATACCACAAGGGTACACAAGGTACCAGCTACCAAAAAGAAAGCGAAGACTACGGTCACAGACACAGACGATGGCGTTCACAGCGGATTAGTGTGATACTAGTGGCGGATTAGTGTGATTACTGGCGGCGGATTAGTGTAATACTAGGGGTACCAAATAGAGAGGAAGCAGGAAGAGATAGATATAGATAAAGAGAGGTTTTATTATCACAAGAACAAACTTACAATACTTATGAAAGTAATATTACAAAGATAGTACAAGGCTGAGTTTCTAAGATGCCTCTCTCGGACCTATGCTACTCTCCTTTTATAAGGAGGGAGAATACTCGGGAGACCAGCATAAATCTCCTGAAGATATCTGAAGATAAGAGAATCTTATCTTCAAAGATATGAGAATCTACTTTAAGTCACTTCCCATCATCTTTACGTCAATGGAGAAATCTTTACTGTTGTTGAACAGTGGTTTGTCTTCAATCATGGACTCTTTGAAGTTGGCCTTTGTGCTACTGATAAGGATCCTGAGCATCTTGCATGGGATCAGAGTGTTCTGTGTTCTGGCTCATCATTTCTTCGTCCTCGTCATCTGATGACTCGAGCAGTTCTTTGATTTGATTTTTTCAAATCCTTCTTTGATGCACTTGAAAGCAATTCCTTCAATACCTCAGAGATTTCCTTTTTGGACTTTGATTTAGTCGGTGTAATCGGTTCCAGGTCAATAATCCCTCGTACAAGAGAAGACTGAGTCTTTGAAGAATTCAAATTTATCCCACCATTTAATAAGTATCCTTCTTCCTACATAGGGAATATTTTTCAAGACTTTCTCCTAACTTTTGAAATGTTCTTTTTGATACAACTACATCCCACCGAATAATCCATGGTATTTGATAAAGAGCGGTAAACATAAGCCCATGAGCTTTCATGGACACATTGGTCTTGACAAAGTCTTCATAAATCAATCTAATTTTATGTGGTAAAATAATAGGATATAATCCCCAATTAGCAAACCAACATATGAACCATTGAGGGAAATTAAGTGTCTTAAGTTCTTTGAACTGCAAGAAACCAGCTATGTTTTCTTTGTCTATTTTCGTAGCAGAGGGCGATGTCCCACGCTTTGATATAATCAAAATAATTGAAGTATAACTTATTCCTATGAGGATACTTGGTATCAGGCACAATTTCTTTAAATCGATACAAATCTCCTTCCCATTGTTCAGGAGTATAACTTTGATAATATAAGCTTTTGAGAAAGCCCATTCTCCACCAGATCTTATGGTGGAATCAAATTGCACTGATCCAGTATATGTTAATATTTCTTGATAATACAAGAAGTCTTTCGGATAGAGGAAAGGGTCTGTAAAATTTTTTAGATAGAAGTTCATTACTTCTTCTGAGGACAAATGCATATATTTTCCTTCAATCGGAGATATCCAATTAGTGGAGATTGGAATATAGGGATAAACATGTTCTTTCGCAGAAGCAGATTTTACTGCTATTTTGTAGGCATCTTCTCTGAGCCTCTCTTCTTCAGGGACAGCTTTTAAAGCTTTCTTCTCTTAACGTTTTACTGTCCTTTTCAAAGGCCAGTTTATATGGTTGAAATTTATTTAGGTTAACATTACCTTTACTGGATGACGCTCTATCTTTGTTCATTGCTTTCCCTGCAAAAATTCACGAGTTAAAAAATCAGGTAAGGAGTTATGTGATCCTTTAATAAACTCAATATCAAAATCGAATACAGATAGTATGGCTTGCCACCTAGCAAAAGATTTGTTTCGAGGCTAAATTTTTAACATCCTTTTGTAATATCTCTTTTGCAGATTTGCAATCTACTCGTAACAAAAATTTTTGATTTAATAAATCACTTTCGAATTTTTGAATGCATAGAACAATAGACAAAATCTCCTTTTTAACCGTAGAGTAATTAACTCTAGGTCCTCTCCATACTCCCGAGGTGAACCTTACTAATGATTCTTTATCATTAATCCTTTGTTTAAGTATTCCTCCATATCCTACATCGGAAGCATCGGTCTCAACAATTTTGAAGGCATCTGGGTTTGAAATTGCAAGACAAGGGATTTCTTTAATTCTTGCTTTAATTTTTCTAACTGCATTAGTGTGTTCGGTGCTCCAAATTGGAGGGTTTTTCTTGAGTCTCTCAATAACGGTTTAGCATCATAAGCCAAATCTTTATAAAATAGCAAACATAATTTAGACTTCCAAGAAACCTTTGTAGTTGATTTTTATCCTTGATTCATCAGGAAATTTTCAGCAAATATTATAGCTTCGATCTATAGGAAGATAGTTCCTTCTCTAATAATATGCCCTAGAAATTTTATTTCAGTCTGAAAGAGTTTAATCTTTTTGGCAGAAACAACCAATCCTGCTCTCACAACAACATCTACGAATATTTTTAGATGTTTAAAATGTTGTTTCAATAGATTCTGAAAATATTAGGACATCATCTATATGACTATTGTAAATGCCGTATAAGCATTAAATATGTCATTATAATCCTTTGAAATTCAGAAGGGGCATTCTTTAGTCCGAAAGGCATAACGTTCCATTCATAATGGCAAAAGGGACAGTGAAGCTGTTTTATAACGATCTTCTCTTTTATTGGATTTTGCCAAAAATCCTGATTTCATATCAAATTTTGACATAACTTTAGCTGAATAAAGCCTATTCAAAAGGTCCTTTTTTGTTTGGAATTGGGTACCGTATCCACCTTAAAGCTTTGTTTAGAGGTTTGTAGTTTATAACTAACCTGGGAACCCTCTTTCAAGTTCTGCTGCATTTTCTACATAAAAGGCAGGACAACTCCAAGGACTATGGGATGGCCTTTATAAGTTTTTTTAAGTAATAATTCCTCTATTTCCTTTTTTGCATATTTCTAATGTCTAGGACCCATTGGCAATGGTCTAGCTTTAGTGGGAATCTGATTTTCTTTAAAAATCAGCCTCATAAGGTAAAGAGACAACATGTTTTTCCTTTCCCAGAAGGCATTAGGAATATCTGAGCAGATTGTTTCTATGATCAGTCCATGGCTCGAATCAGAACTAAGAAGATGAAAATTTAAATTCAATCTGTTATTAACAGATAAATTCTGAAGATGAAAACAATGAAGAGTCTGATAAATCAGAAAACGCCTGTATTTTTAGTCCTTATCATTGACTGATAGATGACTCATTTTGGCAATTAAATATATTTCGTATTGACTCTAATGATCAATATTAAAGCCAATTAATTCTTCCCTTTCCACTCTTCGATTATATGAAGAGGACTCCATGTTATTCAACATAAAAATGCACTAGCACTACATCTAGAACACTCTTTCGAGCCATGGACTCAGCTTTGTACCTTTGCGCAACGACAAATTCCTTTAAACAAGTTTAGACACGAATGCACTTTTATCTTTGCCATATCGAGGCCTTGGAGAACCTTCCTAATCAATCGTATGTCCGGATACATGCCTAATACTCAACACAATCGTGGGAAACACCTTGTGATTTCATTCCTTATCATTGACTGATAGATCACTCATTTTTAGCTATAAATATATTCGTATTGACTCTAATAATCAATATTAAAGCCACTCTTCGATTATATGAATAGGACTCCATGTTATTCAAAATAAAAATGCACTAGTACTACATCTAGAACACTCTTTCGAGCCATGGACTCAGCTTTGTACGTTTGCGCAACGACAAATTCCTTTAAACAAGTTTAGACACGAATTCACTTTTATCTTTGCCATATCGAAGGCTTGGAGAACCTTCCTAATCAATCGTATGTCCGGATACGTGACTAATACTCAACAAAATCGTGGGAAACACCTTGTGCTTTCAGTCCTTATCATTGACTGATAGATGACTCATT
>JACGWO010000007.1:24105974-24191972 GCA_034509735.1 Sesamum alatum | reverse complement strand
TGCCACCAATAAGGGAATTGAGCATCAAATAGACTTCATTCCAGGGCCGTACTACCAAACCGACCAGCTTTATAGGGTGATCCCGAGGAGACAGAGGAAATCCGAAGGCAAGTGGAGGAATTGTTAACAAAAGGGAAGATTCGAGAAAGCATGAGTCCATGTGCCGTACCGGTGATCGTAGTACCAAAGAAAGATGGATCATGGAGAATGTGTACAGATTGTTGAGCCATCAATAAAATCACGTAAAGATCGCTATCCTATTCCTAGGTAGATGATATGCTTGATGAATGTATGGTGGCTATAATCTTCACAAAGATTTTGATTTAAAGAGTGGATATTCATCAAATCTGGATTAGAGAAGCGGATGAAATGGAAAACTGCTTTTAAAACAAAATATGGTTTTATATGAGTGGTTAGTCATGCCTTTTTGGTTAACTAATACACCAAGCACTTTCATGAGATTAATGAACCATGTTTGGTGTGTGCCTTTATTGGGAAGTTTGTGGAGTTTACTTTGATGACATCCTTATATATAGCAAAAGCATAGAAAAACATCTTGAACATGTACGTGCTGTGCTAGACACTTTAAGAGGAGAATCATTGTATGCTAATCTTAAGAAGTGTTCTTTTTGTGCATGGATTAAAAGTTGGTTTTCTTGGATTTGTGGTAAGTGCTAATGGAATTGAAATGGAAAAGGATAAAGTAAAGGCTTTCTAGATTGGCCAACTCCTAAGAACATTTGCTAAGGTAAGAAGTTTTATGGTCTTGCAAGCTTCTATAGGCGGTTTGTACAGGATTTTAGTATCATTGCTGCTCCATTAAATGAAATCGTTAAGAAAGAAGTTGGTTTTCATTGGGGAGAAAAACAACGACAAGCTTTTGATCTCTTAAAAGAAAAACTAACTACTGCGCCTATTCTTGCATTGCCTAACTTTGATAAATCATTTGAACTTGAATGTGATGCATCTGGAGTCGGGGTAGGAGCTGTTTTGATGGAGGAGGGACGACCAATTGCATACTCAGCGACAAGTTGAAGGGAGCTCAATTGAACTATCCGACATACGATAAGGAGCTTTTATGCTTTAGTGAGAGCATTAGAGACATGGCAGCACTACTTGTGGCCAAAGGAGTTTGTGATTCTACGGATCACGAGTCTCTTAAGTATCTCAAAGGCCAAGGTAAGTTGAGCAAGAGGCATATGAAATGGGTGGAATTCATTGATCATTTCCTGTATGTGATCAAATACAAGAAAGGAATGGAAAAACATTTAGCCGATGCATTATCCCGAAGGTATGCTTTAATCACTACTTGAGCTCTAAAAACTTCTTGGTTTGAGTCAATAAAAGAAATGTATTGCCAATTGATTCTGATTTTGGGTTCTATTTATTTAGCTTGTAAACATGCTGCATTTGGGAAGTTCTATAAACATGAGGGATACTTGTTTCGTGAAAATAAACTTTGCATCCTAAATGTTCTATCCGGGAGTTGCTGTTAGAGAGGCACAAGGGGAGGTTTAAATGGGACACTTTGGTGTACATAAAACCATGGAAGTATTACATGATCATTTCTTTTGGCCTGGTATGCGCGTTGATGTTGAGAAAATATGTGATCGGTGCATAACTTGTAAATGTGCCAAATCAAAATCAAAACCTCATGGATTGTATCAACCTTTACCTATTCCTAGTGAACCGTGGGTGGACATCTCTATGGATTTTATTTTGGGTTTACCTAGGATAAAAAAAGGAAGAGATTCTGTGTTTGTGGTTGTTGATAGATTTTCTAAAATGGCTCATTTCATTCCATATCATAAAAGTGATGATGCTATTTATATTACTGATTTGTTCTTTCCGAGAAATTGTGAGATTGCATGGAGTTCCAAGAACAATGTGAGTGACCGAGATGCAAAATTTTTGAGTCATTTTTGGCGTGTGTTGTAGAGTTAAATTGGGAACTAAACTTCTATTTTCTACTACTTGTCATCCACAAACTGATGGGGCAAACTAAAAGTAGTGAATAGGACCTTATCTCAATTGCTTTAGAGCTTGATTCAAAATAACTTGAAGAATTGGGAAGATTGTTATGCCATTTGCTGAATTTGCATATAACAGGAGTGTTCATTCTGCTACTAAATTTACTCCTTTTGAAATTGTTTATGGCTTCAATCCATTGACTCCACTTGATCTTGTGCCTATTCCTGTTGATGAGCGAACGAATCTTGATGGAAAAGCCAAGGCAGAATTGATAAAGAGGTTGCATGAAAAGGTAAAGCTCAATATTGAGAAGCAAACTTGAACATTATGCAAAACAAGCAAACAAAGGGTGCAAGCAAGTCATTTTTGAGTCTGGTGATCGGTTTGGTTGCACTTGAGAAAAGAGAGATTTCCCGCAAAGTGAAGGTCAAAATTGCAAGCGAGGGGGGATGTCCATTTCAAGTGATTGCGAGGATCAACGATAAATGCCTACAAACTAGACCTTCCCGGTGAGTACAATGTGAGCGCTTCTTTTAATGTGACTGATCTTTCTCCTTTTGATGCAGAATTAGATTCGAGGTCGAATCCTTCTGAAGAAGAAAGGAATGACGGGGACCATCCGAAGCTTACAACTCAAAGCAAGGAAGATCCTTTGAGAAATTAATGGGGGTCCGATTACAAGGGCAAGAGCTAAGAAAATGAACAAAGCTTTGATGATTCTTATTGATGAAATCAACGGGCCAATGCATGAGAGTTCAATAGAAGGTCCAAATGATGAATATTTCTTCAAGTAGATGGGCTAGAATGCATCTAAATAGTTGGCTCAAGGTTTGAAGACTTCATTTGAAGAAAAGGAGGCCACAAATTCGTCCAACCCACCAAGCCCAAAAAGAGTGTCCATTATTTTTGTCTAAATTTTCAGCATTAGAAGGCCAAGAGACATCATAGTAGTCAAAGGATCATTCTTGTTTTTTCTAAGTCTTGTTAATGTGGTCAAAAGTATCACTTTAATGCTCCTAAAGTCCCAAGGTTAGAATTAACTCTTGAGACCCTTGGGCATCCATTTGAAGCCTATAAAAGGCCATGGTTATCATTTGTAAAAATCAAACTTTGAATTAATATAAATTTTCTTCTTGCGAGGTTGAATTCTCTTTCTAGAGTTTCAATTGTTTAGAACTTATCAAGATACTTGAAACAATATCTTGTGGCGTTTACCATACCAAGGTTCTTGGCTGCCCATATAGCCAACGGGTCAAGGTGCTTTCAAGCTCCAGGTACGATCAAACTAGATCATCGATCTGGGATATATGCTGCCTATTTCTATACGTTTGGTTCTTGGATCCTTATATCCAATGAGTCAATACGAATATATATTATAGAAAAAATGAGTCATTGATCAGTCAATGATAAGGACTGAAAGCACAAGGTGTTTCCTACAATTGTGTTGATATTAGGCATGTATCCAGACGTACGATTGATTATGAAGGTTCTCCAAGCCCTCGATATGGTAAAGATAAAAAGTGCATTAGTGTCTAAATTTGTTTAAAGGAGTTTGTCTTTGCGCAAAGGTACAAAGATGAGTCCATGGCTCAAAATAGTGTTCTAGATGTAGTCCTAGTGCATTTTAATGTTGAATAACATGGAGTCCTAGTCATATAATCAAAGAATGGGTTTAATATCTATTATTAGTGTCAATACGAATGTGTTTATAACCAAAAATGAGTCATTTGTCAGTCAATGATTATTAGTGTCAATACGAATATATTTATAACAAAAAATGAGTCATCTATCAGTCAATGATTAGGACTGAAAGCACAAGGTGTTTTCTATGATTGTGTTGAGTATTAGGCATGTTTTCGGACGTACAATTGATTATGAAGGTTCTCCAAGCCCTCGATATGGCAAAGATAAAATGCATTAGTTTCTTAACTTGGTTCAAGGAGTTTGTCATTGCGCAAAGGTACAAAGCTGAGTCCATGGCTCGAGAGAGTGTTCTAGATGTAGTCCTAGTCATATAATCAAAGAGTGGCTTCAATATTGATTATTAGAGTCAATACGAATATAATTTTAGTCAGAATGAAGTCATCTGTCAGTCAATGATAAGGACTGAAAACACAAGGTGTTTCCTACAATTGTGTTGTGTATTACGCATGTATCCGGACGATGATTATTAAGGTTCTCCAAGCCCTCGATATGGCAAATTATAATAGTGCATTAGTGTCTAAACTTGTTTAAAGGAGTTTGTCGTTGTGCAAAGGTACAAAGCTGAGTCCATGACTCAAAAGAGTGTTCTAGATATAGTCCTAATGCATTTTTGTGTTGAATAAGATGGAGTCCTTGTTAATAAACGAAGTGTGGCTTTAACACTGATTATTAGCGTCAATACGAAAATAAATATAGCAAAAAATGAGTCATCTGTCAGTCAATGATAAGGACTTAAAACACAAGGTTTTCCTACGATTGTGTTGAGTATTAGGCATGTATCCGGACGTTATGATTTGATTATGAAGGTTCTCCAAGCCCTCGATATGGCAAAGATAAAGTGCATTAGTGTCTAAACTTGTTTAAAGGAGTTTTGTCGTTGCACAAAGGTACAAAGCTGAGTCCATGACTCAAAAGAGTGTTCTAGATGTAGTCCTAATGCATTTTTTGTGTTGAATAAGATGGAGTCCTTGTTTAAATAACGAAGTGTGGCTTTAACACTGATTATTCGCGTCAATAAACGAAAATTATTATAGCAAAAAATGAGTCATCTGTCAGTCAATGATAAGGACTGAAAACACAAGGTGTTTCCTACGATTGTGTTGAGTATTAGGCATGTATCCGGACGTACGATTGATTATGAAGGTTCTCCAAGCCCTCGATATGGCAAAGATAAAAGTGCCATTAGTGTCTAAACTTGTTTAAAGGAGTTTTTCCCGATGCACAAAGGTACAAAGCTGAGTCATGACTCAAAAGAGTGTTCTAGATGTAGTCCTTACGCATTTTTGTGTTGAATAAGATGGATTCTTTGTCATATAATCGGAAGGGTGCTTTAATATTGATTATTAGAGTCAATACGAATATATTTATAGCCAAAAAGGTCAGTGGGCAGTCAATAGTGTTCCTAGTGCTTTATGTGGATGACATTCTACTCATTGGTAATGACGTAAGAATGTTAGGAGACACAAAAGCATAGTTGTCAACCCAGTTTTCCATGAAGGGACTTGGGTGAAGCCTCCTACATCCTAGGCATCCAGATTGTCAGGGACAGATCTAAAAGGATGTTAGGGCTCACCCAAAACTCGTATATGGAGAAAGTCCTAAAGAGATATCGAATGGACAACTCCAAACGAGGATTCCTTCCCATGAGGCATGGGATCAAGTTGTCCAAGAAACAGTCCCCACAGACTGATGAGGAACTTAAAAGGATGAAAGTCATCCCCTATGCTTCTGCCGTAGGTAGCATCCAATATGCGGTCCACTGCACTAGGCCTGACATTGCGTACGCTTTGAGCGTGACAAGCAGATATCAGTCCTGTGCAGGAGAGGCACATTGGAATGCTGTTAAGGGCATCCTTAAGTACCTAAGGAGGACTAAGAAATGTTCTTAGTCTATGGCAATGGAGAGCTGATCCTGGAAGGCTTTTAGCGACGCTAGCTTCCAGTCTGATGACGATGATGCCAAGTCTCAATCGAGTTACGTATTCAAGCTCAAATGGAGGGGTAGTGTTCTTGGAAAAGTTCCAAGCAAGCAACCACTGCTGACTCCACCACAGAGCTGAATACCTAGCAGCTTCAGAAGCTGCTAAGGAAGCGGTTTGGATGAGAAACTACATCCAAAGAGTTGGGTGTGGTGCCTAGCATCACCGAGCCTGTTGTCATCTTCAGTGATAACAACGATGCAATAGCGCAAGCAAAGGAACCGAGATCTCATCACCGTTCCAAACACATTCTTAGACGCTACCATCTTCTTAGAGAAATGGTAGGAAGAGGTGACGTTCGGATGGACCGAGTCAACTCAGCAGACAACACAGCAGATCCGTTTGATAAAAGCCTATGTCGCAGAGCGCTCATACGCAACATCTTGAGAAGATGGGGATTAGACATATGGGCGATTGGCTTTAAAGGTCAAGTGAGAGATTGTTAGAATAGGTGACCATGTAGCCAATCTTGGCAGAAAATGTAACCTATGTTTAGACAATTTTCAGTGTGTTTTGATAAATCACTTATGAATAAAAGAAGTGAAATTCATATGGCATTACTTTGTTTGCATTCACTTCTACTTGCTTTTTACATATCTGTTCGCTACGCAAACAAAACCCACGGACTGAGAATCTATTTCGGGGACTGGGACTACGCTTGGAGGTAGGTCCATGAAATCAGTCTTGCCGAATCAGTCCGGAAATCTCCAAGTCAAGGAATCTCAAAAATGGGTATCGAGATTCCCGTTGGGACTTGCACTAAGCATCTGTTGTCGTGTTTCATCGACGGGTGACGAAGGTCGTCTAAGCAGTGTTAGTGGGTTAGCCTGCTAGGAAGCAGCTGACTGAGGTGACTCGTGGGAACCGTCTTACGGAGGACCTTGAGTATGGTCAGCAAGGTATGACGTGTGTTCCCGGTTCCAACGGTACAGGTCAAGTCCTTTGACTTGAGAAACTGCTGAGTTTACCTGTATGTCAGGTCTGTATCTTAGATATGGTGAGAGATTGCCAAGAAGCACTTGAGTTGTCAGAAGCCATGTCTAGTGCAACTCTGATATACAGAGTGACAGTAGTTTCCAAGAAAGGATCTGTCTCCTGTCAAAAGGCATTGACAGTTGAGTCTCACGTATGCTCTGTGTCTTGTCCCTAAAATCTGTGGCCACAGTAACTGAACAGAAGGGAAGGATTCCCTTGCGGTGTTTAGTAAGGACAGACCGACACTTAGGTCCAAAATGGGTACCTGCATTTTCCGTGCCCTAGACCCTAAGTGGTGAGACCGTAGACAGAAGGACAAGTGTACTGTTAGAACCTAAATGTTCATCCCCGAATATTTCACCTAGTCTCTAGTGCCATGGACTATTGCTAGATGGCCACCCATGGTAACGGACGGATTCTAGGAATCCGACCAAGTCTAGCTGAAAGGTGAACCTAAAGAGTCACACACTATCCACACACACATTTAGTATTTAATTTAGAATCAAATATTGGAGAATAGGAATGATTAAATTGGATTTAATCGGGTCTTTTATTTTCTTGGAGAATTAATTCCTTCTATTTGATAAAAGGAATTAAATTAATAAATTAGATTTATTAAGGGAATTTATTTAATGGGCTTAAAATAAATATTTATATTTATTTGGTCTCTTGGAATATTTAAATAGGTTTTAAATATTCCATTAAATTAAATCAACGGTTGAGATGGAAAGGAGAGATGGATGGCTAGGATTGATTTGACTTGGTCAAATGCTACTTTGACTAGGACTTTGACTAGGTCAAAATCCTAGTCAAAATAGAGTTCTTAGAGTTGGAGTTTGAAGAGGATTAAACTCCTCCTCTATATAAACCCCTAGCCTCCTACAATTGGAGGTGATGATTCTTGAAAACACACACACAACACACACTCTCTCCTCTCCTCTCTCGTCCGCCCCTCTCTCTCTCTCACCAAGAAAATATTATGTTTCTTGTTCTTTTGTTCTTGGAACAATTGAACCAAGGAAGATCGATCCCGTTAATTCATAACGCGTGGTTGATCTATCCTCTCCAAAATAATACTTGTTCGTTGCTAGCACGACGTGCAAGAATACGTGGGTGAATCGTGTGTCACGATTTGGAGGATCTCAAGAACGAGGTCTTGGTGCAAAATGGGGGAACAACGCGAGTAGCCGTTGAAGACGAAAACGACAACGGGTAGGTCTCGTTTTAAGATTTTCGTCCCTCTTTATTTTTTCAATCCTATGGCCTCCATGATTATTGTATGTTGTTTATGTCATGAGATACACCGAACACCGGGAATCTAAAGGGCACACCCCTTGAGCGTGTTCTTTAATTTCTATTAAAGCATGTTTTTAATTGTGCAATTTTATTTTATACCGCGCTTCCGCATTCGCGCTATTTTCTCGGGACGATCCACTATCTTTCAGAAAGAGTGTTCTAGATGTAGTCCAAGTGCATTTTTATGTTGAATAAGATGGAGTCCTAGTCATATAATCGAAGTGTGGATTTAATATTGATTATTATAGTCCATATGAATATATTTATAGCCAGAGCGAGTCATCTATCAGTCAATGATAAGGGCTGAAAACACAAGGTGTTTCCTACGATTGGGTTGAGTATTAGGCATGTATCCGGACGTACGATTGATTATGAAGGTTCTCCAAGCCCTCGATATGGCAAAGATAAAAGTGCATTAGTGTCTAAACTTGTTTAAAGGAGTTTGTCGTTGCGCAAAGGTACAAAACTGAGTCCATGACTCAAAAGAGTGTTCTAAATGTAGTCCTAATGCATTTTTGTGTTGAATAAGATGAAGTCCTAGTCATATAATCGAAGGGTGGCTTTAATATTGATTATCAGAGTCAATACGAATATATTTATAGCCAAAAAAGAGTCATCTATCAGTCAATGATAAGGACTAAAAGCACAAGGTGTTTCCTACGATTGTGTTGAGTATTAGGCATGTATCCGGACGTACGATTGATTATGAAGGTTCTCCAAGCCCTCAATATGGCAAAGATAAAAGTGCATTAGTGTCTAAATTTATTTAAAAGAGTTTGTCTTTGCGCAAAGGTACAAAGATGAGTCCATGGCTCAAAAGAGTGTTCTAGATGTAGTCCTAGTGCATTTTAATGTTGAATAACATGGAGTCCTAGTCATATAATCGAAGAATGGCTTTAATATTGATTATTAGTGTCAATACGAATATATTTATAGTAAAAAATGAGTCATCTATCAGTCAATGATAAGGAATAAAAGCACAAGGTGTTTTCTACGATTGTGTTGAGTATTAGGCATGTATCCGGACGTACGATTAATTATGAAGGTTCTCTTGATAGGGACCATCCGAAGCTTGCAACTCAAAGCAAGGAAGATCCTTTGAGAATTAATGGGAGTCCGATTGCGAGGTCAAGAGCTAAGAAAATGAACAAAGCTTTGATGATTCTTATTGATGAAATCAACGGGCCAATACATGAGAGTTCGATAGAAGGTCCAATGATGAATATTCTTCAAGTAGATGGGCTAGAATGCATCTAAATAGTTGGGCTCGAGGTTTGAAGACTTCATTTGAAGAAAAGGAGGCCACAAATTCGTCCATCCCACCAAGCCCAAAAAGAGAGTCCATTATTTTTGTCTAAATTAGTTTGTTTTCAGCATTAGAAGGCCAAGAGACATCATAGTAGTCAAAGGGTCATTCTTGTTTTTCTAAGTCTTGTTAATATGGTCAAAAGTGTCACTTTAATGCTCCTAATGTCCCAAGGTTAGAATTAACTCTTGAGACCCTTGGGCATCCATTTGAAGCCTATAAAAGGCCATGGTTATCATTTGTAAAAATCAGACTTTGAATTAATATAAACTTTCTTCTTGTGAGGTTGAATTCTCTTTCTAGAGTTTCAATTGTTTAGAACTTATCAAGATACTTCAGCAATATCTTGTGGCCTTCACCATACCAAGGTTCTTGGCTGCCCATATAGCCAACGGTCAAGGAACTTTCAAGCTCCAGGTATGATCAAACTAGATCATCGATCTGGGATATCCGCTGCCTATTTCTATATGTTTGGTTCTTGGATCCTTATATCCAATGGGTCTCACGTCCTATCCTTATCATTTTGGTATCAGAGCAATCTGGTATTGATCTGATTTTGTTATCTTCTTGAATATTTAGTTCAAAGAAAAGAAAAGAAAAGCTCAAAAAACAAAGAGCAGCAAAAAAAATCATTCAAAAAAAACAGAGAAGGCAAAAAAAAAACAATAAAAGTGAAAAAAGTGGCCATTTGAAAAAAAATGAATATATATATATATATATATTGAAGTATTCATTCATCTCTTGTTATTGTTAAATACCGTCAACAAAAATCAGCCATCATCTAGTTGTTCAAAACTTTCTTGTTTGGTTCTATTCTAATTGAGCCTACGAAGAGAATTTGAGTGGTAAAAGACAAGAGTGTGTGAGTTTATTAGAGGGGAGGTAAAAGCCTACGAGTGAAACAAGAGTATTGTGGCAAATTATTTTGAGTGATACACGAGTGAATTGTGAGGGTTCTACAATGGGAGGGACTTCTACCAATACGGGAAACGAGTTCAACGTTCAAGCTATGCAACAACAATTTGCAAAATTCGGAGCAATTCTTGAAGGCATAGCCGATCGTTTGGAGAGGATGGAACAACCAACTCCTAGGAGACGCAAAAATCACCAAATCCATCAATTGGAGTCCGAAGAGGAGGAAGAAGTGGAGCCTCCACAACGTGGCCATAGGGGAGGAAGAAGATGGCAAGGCAATGAGGTAGACTGTGATTTGGGAAGCATAAAACTGAACATTCCCACATTTCAAGGAAGAAGTGATCCGGAGGCATATTTAGAGTGGGAAAAAAAGACGGATCTTATCTTTGAGTGTCATAACTACTCCGAGGAGAAGAAGGTGAAACTTGCTGCAATTGAGTTCACCGACTATGCTATAGTTTGGTGGGATCAATTGATCATAAACCGAAGGAGGTATGGAGAGAGACCTAGCTCTACTTGGGCAGAAATGAAATCCAACATGCGGAAGAGATTCGTTCCTTCATATTATTTTCGTGATTTATATCAAAAAACTCCAAACTATGACACAAGGTGTGAAATCCGTGGATGAATATTACAAAGATATGGAGATCGCTATGATTAGAGCGAATGTTGAATAAGACCGAGAGGCCACTATGGCAAGGTTCTTAAATGGGTTGAATCGAGAGATAGCCAACATTGTGGAGCTGCAACATTATGTCAAGCTTGAGGACATGGTGCACACAGCCATGAAGGTGGAAAGACAACTGAAGAGGAAGGGATCGAATCAAAGAAACTTTACATCCAATTTTCAGCCACCAAACAAGGCGAAAGAAGGGGCTTCGAAAACAAGTTTTGGGATCACCTCCAAAACCCAAAATGAGGCGTCTAAAGCCAAATCTAATGAGGTAGAAAAGGGAAAACCTATCTCATCTTCATCCCGAAGTCAAGATATTAAATGTTTTCGTTGTCAAGGTTATGGCCATATTGCATCTGAATGCATCAACAAGATAGTGATGATCTTAAGGGAAAATGACGACGTAGAATCTGAAAGTGAGCATGAACCTAGCGATGACGAGCAAGTTGAGGAGACTACACCCGAACATGGAGAGTTTTTGGTGGTAAGAAGAGCTCTAAACATGCAAATGAAGGTGGACGATGCCGAACAACAAAGGGAGAACATCTTTCATACAAGATGTTTAGTTCAAGGGAAGGTATGCATGTTAATTATTGATGGAGGAAGTTGTGCTAATGTTGCTAGTTGTGAAATGGTGGAGAAATTGAACTTATCAACTACGAAACATCCCAACCCATATAAGTTGCAATGGCTTAACGATTGTGGAGAAATTCAGGTGAGTAAACAAGTTTTGTCCCATTTCCATTGGTAACTACAAGGATGACGTACTATGTGAATGTAGTGCCAATGCATGCTCATCACATCCTCTTGGCAGACCGTGGCAGTTCGATAGGAGGGTGACTTATGATGGTCTTCTAAACCGTTACACACTCAAGCATCATGATCATAACATTTAGCTTGTTTCCTTGAACCCCCAACAAGTTCAAGAAGATCAATTCAAAATGTCTCAAGCAAGAAAATTGAGAGAGCTGGAAAAAAAGAAAGGCAAGAATGAGGTGAAAAATCTGAAAGAAAAAAAAGAGTGGAGAGAAAAATAAAGAAGAATTTAGTGAGATTGAGAAGGAAAAGAAAATGGATGAATGTGAGGCAAAAAGAAGTCAACTTTCTATGCAAAAGCAAGTGAGATGAAAAGAGCATTACTTGAAAAAAAGAGTGTGTTAGTGATGGTGTTTAAGGAGGCACTGGACACTAACGAAGTAACCCCATCTTTGCCTAGTGCTTTTGTGTCTCTTTTGAAGGAATATGATGACGTCTTCCTGGAAGAAGAGCCAAGCTGATTGCCACCAATAAGGGGAATTGAGCATCAAATGGACTTCATTCCAGGGGCCGTACTACCAAACCGACCAGCTTATAGGGTGAATCCCGAGGAGACAAAGGAAATCCAAAGGCAGGTGGAAGAATTGTTAACAAAAGGGAAGATTCGAGAAAACATGAGTCCATGTGCCGTACTGGTGATCGTAGTACCAAAGAAAGATGGATCATGGAGAATGTGTACAGATTGTCGAGCCATCAATAAAATCACGGTAAAGTATCGCTATCCTATTCCTAGGGTAGATGACATGCTTGATGAATTGTATGGTGCTATAATCTTCACAAAAATTGATTTAAAGAGTGGATATCATCAAAATCCGGATTAGAGAAGGGATGAATAGAAAACTACTTTTAAAACAAAATATGGTTTATATGAGTGGTTAGTCATGCCTTTTGGGTTAAACTAATGCACCAAGCACTTTCATGAGATTAATGAACCATGTTTTGCGTGCCTTTATTGGGAAGTTTGTGGTAGTTTACTTTGATGACATCCTTATATATAGCAAAAGCATAGAAGAACATCTTGAACATGTACGTGCTGTGCTAGACACGTTAAGAGGAGAATCATTGTATGCTAATCTTAAGAAGTGTTCTTTTTGCATGGATAAAGTTGTTTTTCTTGGATTTGTGGTAAGTGCTAATGGAATTGAAATGGAAAGGACAAAGTAAAGGCTATTCTAGATTGGCCAAATCCTAAGAACATTGCTAAGGTAAGAAGTTTTCATGGTCTTTTTCAAGGTTCTATAGGCGGTTTGTAAAAGATTTTAGTACCATTGCTGCTCCATTAAATAACATCATTAAGAAAGAAGTTGGTTTTCATTGGGGAGAAAAACAACGACAAGCTTTTGATCTCTTAAAAGAAAAACTAACTACTGCGCCTATTATTGCATTGCCTAACTTTGATAAATCATTTGAACTTGAATGTGATGCATCTGGAGTCGGGGTAGGAGCTGTTTTGATGCAGGAGGGACGATCAATTGCATACTTCAGCGAGAAGTTGAAGGGAGCTCAATTGAACTATCCGACATACGATAAGGAGCTTTTATGCTTTGGTGAGAGCATTAGAGACATGGCAGCACTACTTGTGGCCAAAGGAGTTTGTGATTCATACGGATCATGAGTCTCTTAAGTATCTCAAAGGCCAAGGTAAGTTGAGCAAGAGGCATATGAAATGGGTGAAATTCATTGAATCATTTCCTTATGTGATCAAATACAAGAAAGGAAAGGACAACATTGTAGCTGATGCATTATCCCGAAGGTATGCTTTAATCACTACTTTGAGCTCTAAACTTCTTGGTTTTGAGTCAATAAAAGAAATGTTATGCCAATGATTCTGATTTTGGGTCTATTTATTTAGCTTGTGAACATGCTGCATTTGGGAAGTTCTATAAACATGAGGGATACTTGTTTCGTTAAAATAAACTTTGCATCCCTAAATGTTCTATCCGGGGAGTTGCTTGTTAGAGAGGCACATAGGGGAGGTTTAATGGGACACTTTGGTGTACATAAAACCATGGAAGTATTACGTGATCATTTCTTTTGGCCTGGTATGCGTGTTGATGTTGAGATAATATGTGATCGGTGCATAACTTGTAAATGTGCCAAATCAAAATCAAAACCTCATGGATTGTATCAACTTTTACCTATTCCTAGTGAACCGTGGGTGGACATCTCTATGGATTTTGTTTTGGGTTTACCTAGGACAAAAAAAGGAAGAGATTCTGTGTTTTGTTGATAGATTTTCTAAAATGGCTCATTTCATTCCATGTCATAAAAGTGATGATGCTATTCATTTTGCTGATTTGTTCTTTCGAAAAATTGTGAGATTGCATGGAGTTCCAAGAACAATTGTGAGTGACCGAGAGGCAAAATTTTTGAGTCATTTTTGGCGTGTGTTGTGGAGTAAATTGGGAACTAAATTTCTATTTTCTACTAGTTGTCATCCACAAACTGATGGACAAACTGAAGTAGTGAATAGGACCTTATCTCAATTGCTTAGAGCTTTGATTCAAAAGAACTTGAAGAATTGGGAAGATTGTTTGCCATTTGCTGAATTTGCATATAACATGTGTGTTCATTCTGCTACTAAATTTACTACTTTTGAAATTGTTTATGGCTTTAATCCATTGACTCCACTTGATCTTGTGCCTATTTCTGTTGATGAGCGAACGAATCTTGATGGAAAAGCCAAGGCAAAATTGATAAAGAGGTTGCATGAAAAGGTAAAGCTCAATATTGAGAAGCAAACTGAACATTATGCAAAAACAAGCCCAACAAAGGGCGCAAGCAAGTCATTTTTGAGCCTTGGTGATTGGGTTTGGTTGCACTTGAGAAAAGAGAGATTTCTCACAAAGCGAAGGTCAAAATTGCAAGCGAGGGGGGATGGTCCATTTCAAGTGATTGCGAGGATCAACGATAATGCCTACAAACTAGACCTTCCCAAATGAGTACAATGTGAGCACTTCTTTTAATGTGACTGATCTTTCTCCTTTTGATGCAGAATCAAATTCGCGGTCGAACCCTTCTGAAGAGGAAGGGAATGATGGGACCATCTGAAGCTTACAACTCAAAGCAAAGAAGATCCTTTGAGAATTAATGGGGGTCCGATTACGAGGGCAAGAGCTAAGAAAATGAACAAAGCTTTGATGATTCTTATTGATGAAATCAACGGGCCAATGCATGAGATATCAATAAAAGGTCCAATGATGAATATTTTTCAAGCAGATGGGCTAGAATGCATCTAAATAGTTGGGCTCAAGGTACAAAGATAAAAGTGCATTAGTGTCTTAACTTGTTTAAAGGAGTTTGTCGTTGCGCAAAGGAACAAAGCTGAGTCCATGGCTTGAAAGAGTGTTCTAGATGTAGTCCTAGTGTATTTTTGTGTTGAATAAGATGGAGTCCTAGTCGTATAATCGAAGAGTGGATTTAATATTGATTATTAGAGTCAACAAGAATATATTTATAGCAAGAATGAGTCATCTATCAGTCAATGATAAGAACTGAAAAGACAAGGTGTTTCGTACAATTGTGTTGAGTATTAGGCATGTATCCAGACGTACGATAGATTATGAAGGTTCTCCAAGCCCTCGATACGACAAAGATAAAAGTGCATTAGTTTCTACATTTGTTTAAAGGAGTTTCTCTTTGGGCAAAGGTATAAAGATGAGTCCATGGCTCAAAAGAGTGTTCTAGATGTAGTCCTAGTGCATTTCAATGTTGAATAACATGGAGTCCTAGTCATATGATCGAAGAATGGGTTTAATATCTATTATTAGTGTCAATACGAATATATTTATAGCAAAAAATGAGTCATCTATCAGTCAATGATAAGGACTGAAAGCACAAGGTGTTTTCTACGATTGTGTTGAGTATTAGGCATGTATTCGGACGTACGATTGATTATGAAGGTTCTCCAAGCCCTCGATATGGCAAAGATAAAATGCATTAGTGTCTTAACTTGGTTAAAGGAGTTTGTCGTTGCGCAAAGGTACAAAGCTGAGTCCATGGCTCGAGAGAGTGTTCTAGATGTAGTCCTAGTGCATTTTTACGTTGAATAAGATGGAGTCCTAGACGTATAATCGAAGAGTGGCTTTAATATTGATTCTTAGAGTCAATACAAATATATTTATAGTGACAATGAGTCATCTGTCCGTCAATGATAAGGATTGAAAACACAAGGTGTTTTCTACAATTGTGTTGAGTATTAGGTATGTATCCGGACGTACGATTGATTACGAAGGTTCTCCAAGCCCTCGATATGGCGAAGATAAAAGTGCATTAGTGTATAAACATGTTTAAAGAAATTTGTCGTTGCGCAAAGGTACAAAGCTGAGTCCATGACTCAAAACAATGTTCTAGAGTCCATATGAATATAGTTATAGCCAGAATGAGTCATCTATCAGTCAATGATAAGGACTGAAAACACAAGATGTTTCCTACGATTGTGTTGAGTATTAGGCATGTATCTGGACGTACGATTGATTATGAAGGTTCTCCAAGCCCTCGATATGGCAAAGATAAAAGTGCATTAGTGTCTAAACTGGTTTAAAGGAGTGTGTCGTTGCGCAAAGGTACAAAGCTGAATCCATGACTCAAAAGAGTGTTCTAGATGTAGTCCTAATGCATTTTTGTATTGAATAAGATGGAGTCCTTGTCATATAATCGAAGGGCTGGATTTAATATTGATTGTTAGAGTCAATACGAATAAATTTATAGCCAAAAATTAGTCATCTATTAGTCAATGATAAGGATTGAAAGCACAAGGTGTTTCCTACGATTGTGTTGAGTATTAGGCATGTATCCGGACGTACGATTGATTATGAAGGTTCTCCAAACCCTCGATATGGCAAAGATAAAAGTGCATTAGTGTCTAAATTAGTTTAAAGGAGTTTGTCTTCGCACAAAGGTACAAAGATGAGTCCATGGCTCAAAAAGAGTGTTCTAGATGTAGTCCTAGTCCATTTTAATGTTGAATAACATGGAGTCCTAGTCATATAATCGAAGAATGACTTTAATATTGATTATTAGTGTCAATACGAATATATTTATAGCAAAAAAATGAGTCATCTATCAGTCAATGATAAGAACTGAAAGTACAAGCTGTTTTCTACAATTGTGTTGAGTATTAGGCATGTATCCCGACGTACGATTAATTATGAAGGTTCTCCGAGCCCTTGATATGGCAAAGATAAAAGTGCATTAGTATCTTAACTTGTTTAAAGGAGTTTGTCGTTGCGCAAAGGTACAAAGCTGAGTCCATGGCTCGAAAGAGTGTTCTAGATGCAGTCCTAGTACATTTTTATTTTGAATAAGATGGAGTTCTAGTCGTCTAATCGTAGAGTGGCTTTAATATTGTTTACTAGAGTCAACACGAATATATTTATAGCCAGAATGAGTCATCTATTAGTTAATGATAAGGACTAAAAACACAAGGTGTTTGCTACGTTTGTGTTGGGTATTAGACATGTATCCGGACGTACGATTGGTTATGAAGGTTCTCCAAGCCCTCGATATGGTAAAGATAAAAGTACATTAGAGTCTTAACTTGTTTAAAGGAGTTTGTCGTTGCGCAAAGGTACAAAGATGAGTCCATGGCTCAAAATAGTGTTCTAGATGGAGTCCTGGTGCATTTTGATGTTGAATAACATGGAGTCCTAGTCATATAATGAAAGAATGGCTTTAATATCTATTATTAGTGTCAATACGAATATATTTATAGCCAAAAATGAGTCATCTGTCAGTCAATGATAAGGACTGAAAGCACAAGGTGTTTTCTACGATTGTGTTGAGTATTAGGCATGTATCCGGACGTACGATTGATTATGAAGGTTCCCCAAGCCTGCGATATGGCAAAGATAAAAGTGCATTGGTGTCTAAACTTGTTTTAAAGGATTTAGTCGTTGTGCAAAGGTACAAAGCTGAGTCCATGGCTTGAAAGAGTGTTCTAGATGTAGTCCTAGTGCATTTTAATGTTGAATAACATGGAGTCCTAGTCATATAATTGAAGAATGGCTTTAATATCTATTATTAGTATCAATACGAATATATTTATAGCAAAAAATGTGTCATCTATCAGTCAATGATAAGGACTGAAAGCACAAGCTGTTTTCTTCGTGTTGAGTATTAGGCATGTATTCGGACATACGATTGATTATGAAGGTTCTCCAAGCCCACGATATGGCAAAGTTAAAATGCATTAGTGTCTTAAATTGTTTAAAGAAGTTTGTCGTTGCGGAAAGGTACAAAGCTGAGTCCATGGCTCGAAAGAGTGTTCTAGATATAGTCCTAGTTCATTTTTGTGTTGAATAAGATGGTGTCCTAATCGTATGATCGAAGAGTGGCTTTAATATTGATTATTAGAGTCAACACGAATATACTTATAGCCAGAATGGGTCATCGATCAGTCAATGATAAGGACTAAAAACACAAGGTGTTTTCTACGATTGTGTTGAGTATTAGGCATGTATTCGGACGTACGATTGATTATGAAGGTTCTCCAAGTCCTCGATATGGCAAAGATAAAATGCATTAGTGTCTTAACTTGTTTAAAGGAGTTTATCGTTGCGCAAAGGTAAAAAGTTGAGTCCATGGCTCGAAAGAGTATTCCAGATGTAGTCCTAGTGCATTTTTATGTTGAATAAGATGGAGTCCTAGTCGTATAATTGAGGAGTGGCTTTAATATTGATTATTAGAGTCAATACAAATATATTTATAGTTAGAATGAGTCATTTGTAGTCAATGATAAGGACTAAAAACACAAGGTGTTTCCTACGATGGTGTTGAGTATTAGGCATGTATCCGGAGGTACGATTGATTATGAAGGTTCTCCAAGCCCTCGATATGTTAAGGATAAAAGTGCATTAATGTCTAAACTTGTTTAAAGGAGTTTGTCGTTGCGCAAAGGTACAAAGATGAGTCCATTCCTCAAAATAGTGTTCTAGATCAAGTCCTAGTGCATTTTAATGTTGAATAACATGGAGTCCTAGTCATGTAATCGAAGAATGGCTTTAATATTTATTATTAATGTCAATACGAATATATTTATTGACAAAAATGAGTCATCTGTCAGTCAATGATAAGGACTGAAAGCACAAGGTGTTTTCTACGATTGTGTTGACTATTAGGCATGTTTTCGGACGTACGGTTGATTACGAAGGTTCCCCAAGCCCGCGATATGGCAAAGATAAAAGTGCATTAGTGTCTAAACTTGTTTAAGGAGTTTGTCATTGCGCAAAAGTACAGGCTGAGTGCATGACTCAAAAGAGTGTTCTAGATGTAGTCCTAATGCTTTTTTGTGTTGAATAAGATGGAGTCCTTGTCATATAATCAAAGGGTGGCTTTAATATTGATTATTAGAGTCAATACGAATATATATTGTAGCCAAAAATGAGTCATCTATCAGTCAATGATAAGGACTGAAAGCACAAGGTGTTTCCTACAATTGTGTTGAGTATTAGGCATGTATTTGGACGTACAATTGATTATGAAGGTTCTCCAAGCCCTAGATATGGCAAGGATAAAAGTGCACTAGTGTCTTAACGAGGAGTTTGTCGTTGTGCAAAGGTACAAAGCTGAGTCCATGGCTCGAAAGAGTGTTCTAGATGTAGTCCTAGTGCATTTTAATGTTGAATAACATGGAGTTCTAGTCATATAATTGAAGAATGGCTTTAATAACTATTATTAGTGTCAATACGAATATATTTATAGCCAAAAATGTGTCATCTATCAGTCAATGATAAGGACTGAAAGCACAAGGTGTTTTCTACGATTGTGTAGAGTATTAGGCATGTATTCGGACGTACGATTGATTATGAAGGTTCTCCAAGCCCTCGATATGGCAAAGTTAAAATACATTAGAGTCTTAACTTGTTTAAAGGAGTTTGTCGTTGCACAAAGGTACAAAGTTGAGTCCATGGTTCGAAAGAGTGTTCTAGATATAGTCCTAGTCGTATAATCGAAGTGTGGCTTTAATCTTGATAATTAGAGTCAACACGAAATATTTATAGCCAGAATGAGTCATCGATCAGTCAATGATAAAGACTGAAAACACAAGGTGTTTTCTACGATTGTGTTTAGTATTAGGAATGTATTCGGATGTACGATTGATTATGAAGGTTCTCCAAGCCCTCGATATGGCAAAGATAAAATGCATTAGTGTCTTAACTTGTTTAAAGGAGTTTGTCGTTATGCAAAGGTACAAAGCTGAGTTCATGGCTTGAAAGAGTGTTCCAGATGTAGTCCTAGTGCATTTTTATGTTGAATAAGATGGAGTGCTAGTCGTATAATTGAAGAGTGGCTTTAATAATGATTATTAGAGTCAATACGAATATATTTATAGTTAGTATGAGTCATCTGTAGTCAATGATAAGGACTAAAAACACAAGGTGTTTCCTACGATTGTGTTGAGTATTAGGCATGTATCTGGACGTATGATTGATTGTGATGGTTCTCCAAGCCCACGATATGGCAAAGATAAAAGTGCATTAGTGTCTAAATTTGTTTAAAAGAGTTTATCCTTGCGCAAAGGTACAAAGATAAGTCCATGACTCAAAAGAGTGTTCTTGATGTAGTCCTAGTCATATAATCGCAGAGTGGCTTTAATATTGATTATTAGAGTCAATACAAATATATTTATAACCCAAAATGAGTCATCTATCAGTCAATAAGCACAAGGTGTTTCCTATGATTGTATTGAATATTAGGCATGTCTCCGGACGTACGATTGATTATAAAGGTTCTCCAAGCCCTCGACATGGCAAAGATAAAACTACATTAGTGACTAAACTTGTTTAAAGGAGTTTGTCGTTGCGCAAAGGTACAAAGTTGAGTCCATGGCTTAAAAGAGTGTTCTAGATCTAAAAATGCACTAGGAAAAAAGGAAATGGCTGAATTCTCTCCAACCTCTCTCACGCACTTCACACACTTCCCTCTCTCACAAAACACACCCATCACCCTCTTCCTCCACCGCCATTGAAGGAGGAACCGGCGAGGATGAAGCGGATCATTTTGCTGATTGTGACGTGGGCACTACCCGCAAGCGATCCTCAACGTTGGAGGGGGATCTTGAGAGTTTTTCGAAAAGATTTCAATATGGCTGCATTTGCGTCTCTTGCAAAAAGAATCATTGATGAGGGAGACTCTCATGGACTAGAAGCTTTGAAGCTTGTCAATGAATCATGGCAAGCACTTTATGGCCCCCTCCCGCCGGAAGACTCTCGGTTTTCGGTGGCTCCACCAGCCCTCAAGCCCACCTCCGAGCATGAACTCACCCCATATCGCGTCCCTCTTGAGCCTAGACGTGCTAGGAGGAACATCCCTCACATTCCACCGGCGAATTCGCAGGTGACTCTTCAACTTCCACCGCCACCTGCTAGGGTTTTTGAGGCCAACCCTTTGATAGCTGAACATGGTGTCTCTTCACCTTCTTTGGGGGCTGTTGGAGGCCTTTTCACCTCCATTCCACATGCTGAAAACGTCCACAAATCAGGCTCACACTCGCCGGCTATTTGCTCCCTCCCGCGCCACCGAATATGGAATCTCCTCCTCCGTCTTTGAGTGTTAAACCAGCAGCTCCTCCTTCATACCTGGATGCTCTTAGACGCTGCTCCAGCAACCTTAAGCAAAGGAGCCCTCCCTTACAGCCAAATAAGACTAATGGTTCACCCTTGGCCGCCATTGGAAATCAGCCTTCAGCTTTTTGATTAAGCACTTAGCTCACCCCCTCTCAACACTCTTGCTGGAACTCAAGGTAATCATGACTCCCCTTCCTCTTTCAAGCAAGATTCGCCCATCACTTTGGCTGCAAATAATACTCCGGTTGCCCCGGTTATTAATGCTGATTCGCCGATTGCTTCGGGTCTTTGTATCGATCCATCTAAAGAACTTGATTCGGCTGCGCCGCCCTTGCCTTATTCTTCTTCTAAAGTGAATATTCCGAGTGGTTCGAATGTGTCGTTGGGGCTGAATGCTTGTAATGATGCCTTTGCTACCTCTTGTGAGCTATCGAAAAAGAAGTCCTTGCGGTTTATTCCACCGGAATTCCAAAACGGAGAAGTGATTGTTAGACCCTCTCTTGGCATGATCAAAAATGGCTCTAAAACGATGGGAAACTACGGCGGTTGGATATCTACTTGGACGCAAGCCCCCTTTCTTCCCCTTCCGGGACTTCATTCATGCAAATTGGTCCGGTATCAAAGAAGTGACAGCCACCACCAATGGATTCTTCTTCTTTACATTTGAAAATGCTTCGGCTATGGATGAGATTATTGAGAGCGGCCCTTGGCTCTTCCAAGGTCAGCCCATTGTTCTTCAACGTTGGGAACCGGGAATGGTCTTAAGAAAGCAAAGCCACACGCAAGTCCCTGTTTGGATCCGCATTTGGCACCTTCCTGTTGAACTATGGACGGATGAAGGTTTGAGCACCATTGCTAGCGGTATCGGCAAACCACTTTACAGTGACGCTATCACAAAGGCATGCACGAGGCTGGATTTCGCTCGTGTATGCGTTATGCTTGATTATTCCTCTTCTCTTCCCAAGCACATTATCATCATGATCCCTTCAGAGGACGGATCGGAATCCCCATGCCGAATTGACATTGAATATGAATGGATTCCTCCTAAGTGTCGCACATGTTGCTCCCTCGGCCACTCGGCCAAGGCTTGTCCTTCATTGAAGAAGCCGACAAAACAGCCGCCTGCTATCTACATTCCGAAAAAAGTCCCTCCTCGGATCATGACCCCTGAGATTGCTCCGCTGAACACCATTCCAGAACAGGTGCTTCAAAACCACTCGGTTGCCCCCCCCAACCCTCGGGCCTCATCTCCTGTGGACTCTCCAGCTTGCACTCTTGTGCATTCCCCAGCCCCTTCTGATCGCCCCCCTCGGGCTTCCGCCGACGGCTTGACTCCTCTCCCTGACGGGAACATTGAGAGCATCCCCACCCATAATCCATTTGATGCTCTCGGTGAGCTACCACTTGATGCTGATTTGACCTCTCCGGGCCCTAACAGACGCAGCCCGCCGCAAGGTTACAAATGATTAGAGCAGCCGCTTTGGAACGTGCGGGGTCTTAACCGCCAAGACCACCAACAAGCTGTTGCTTCGCTTGTCCATGAATTTCGACTCCATCTTATTGGTCTTCTAGAAACAAGGGTCTCCCACCCCAATATTAATCGAATAAAGGTACGCTTACTCCCCAATTGGAGTTGGTTTATTGACTATTCTGGGCCCGGTAACCGTTTTATGGATTGCGTGGAACAATTATGAACTTGATATTGATGTTGTTGACTCTGGGCCCCAATTTGTGCATTGTCGCGTCACCATGCGTTGCTCGCATGATTCCTGCTTTATTACCTTTGCTTACGGTGCAAATGATTCTATCGCTCGCCGCGATCTCTGGTCTAAACTGTATGAACTCTCTTTATCTACTGTTGCTTTTCCTTGGCTTGTCCTTGGCGACTTCAATGCAGTTATTGACTTGAGTGAAGTCTGTGGTGTTTCGGGGGACATCCGAATGGGTATGGAGGAATTTGGCAACTGTATCTCCTGCTCCGGTTTACTTCACCTCCCCACCTCCGGTGCGCGCTTCACTTGGCATAATTGCAGTGACGGGGCACGCAGCCTTTGGAAGCGCCTTGACCGAGCTCTGGCTAATGATGATTGGATCTCCAAATGGCCTGGATCATCTGTTTTATGTTGCACTCCCCGGACTTCAGATCATTCTCCTCTTGTTCTCCAGGGACATGCTCCTCCCCCCCCGTCCACCATGTTCCGATTTGACAACTACCTTATTGCTTGTCATGGTTTTCTTTCGGAAGTTGGTAAGACTTGGGCTGCTCCTATTCATGGGACTTCTTTGTACTCAGTCACGAGAAAACTTAAGCTCCTCAAACCTACTTTTCGTCGTATGAGGAAGGAAAAGGGTGACTTATCAGCCAATGTCAAAATGGCTACGGAATTCCTATCTATTGTGCAGACTCACTTGATCCGACTTCGGCACCAACCTCTCCTCCTGCAGATTGAGCGCCTGTGCAAAATCCTTGTTGCTCATGCTACCTTTCTCGAATTGGAAATGCTTAAACAAAGATCAAAAATGCTTTGGCTTAAAGGGGGTGATGATTGCTCGAAATTATTCTTCCGGAAAGTGGCTGCACGACGTTCAGCGCTTCGTGTCTTCCAAATTCACAATAATGACGGGACTCTTCTCACTTCTCCGAATGAGGTGCAGTCCGAATTCGTGAGCTTTTATGAGCACTTACTTGGGGGCCCTAGAAGACGATCCACTATCTCTCTGAGCCACTTGGTTCCTTTCCTTCGCTATTCTATCCCTGATGAGCTAACCTCTGGAATGACCCGGCCGGTTACACACGGAGACATCAAATCGGCTCTCTTTGACATTCCGGATGATAAATCTCCTGGTCCTGATGGCTTCTCATCTGCCTTCTTCAAAGCTGCTTGGCCCATTATTGGTGATGAATTTGTTGCTGCTGTTCGGGAATTCTTCTTCTCCAGTAGAATTCTTAAGCAAATCAATGCCACCATCATTACACTTGTCCCAAAAGTTCAACTCCCAGGGTTTGTGAACGACTTTCGCCCAATCTCTTGCTGTAATATCCTCTACAAGGTCATCTCTAAGATCATTGTTCAGCGCATCAAGCCAGTCCTTGAACACATTATCAGCCCGTCACAAAATGCCTTTGTTTCCTGGAAGAAGAATTTCAGACAACATCCTTCTTGCCCAAGAACTATTCAGCGGGTACAACCGAAAAAATGGTCCCCCCAGAGCCGCAATTAAAGTTGACCTTCGGAAAGCTTTTGACTCTCTCGAGTGGGACTTTATTATTGCTGTACTTCGACTATTCCAATTCCCAGATATCCTCATTACATGGATTGAGGAATGCATTACCACCACTTCATTCTCCATTTGCTTTAACGGTGAGCCCCACGGATTTTTTCAAGGTAGTAGGGGACTTCGACAGGGAGATCCACTCTCCCCCTACCTCTTCGTCTTATGCATGAAAGTCTTTCATCTCCAGCTCCAAAAATCCATTGCTGAAAAACCCTTTGCATTCCACCCGCAATGCAAGGAACTTGGCCTCCTCTGTCTCTCCTTTGCTGATGACCTTATCCTCTTTTGCCGTGCGGAAGCCCCCTCGATCCAGGTTTTCAGCGATGCCCTGGAATGGTTATCTATTGCCTCAGGCCTTCAGGTGAACCGTGACAAAAGTCAACTTATCCTCTCCAAGTCAGCTGAACCCCTGCGCCCAGATCTCCATCATATTCTTGGTTTTCAAGCTGGAGTTCTCCCTCTCAAATACCTTGGTCTTCCCCTCCTGCACTCCCGTCTCACTTTACATAACTGTCAACCTTTGCTCCAAAAGATTGACAAGCGTATCGCGGGCTGGGCGGGTATTCCCCTCTCTTTTGCAGGAAGAGTCCAACTCATTAAATCGGTCCTCTCTTCTCTTCACACCTATTGGAGCTCGGCGTTCTTCCTTCCAAAAGAAGTCATTAAAATTATCGAGAAGAAATTCCGTAAATTCTTATGGCAAGGGCATTCTGATAGAGGTTATGCAAAAGTTGCTTGGGATCAAGTGTGTCGGCCAAAAGATGAGGGAGGTCTTGGAATTCGACCTATTGCTCCCTTAAACTAATCCCTTATGATCCGGCATTTTATGGGATGTCCTTCAGCGCTCCCCCCACTCAATTTGGGCTCAATGGATTTGGCAATATCGACTTAGGAAAGCAACTATTTGGACCATCTCCCCGACTATTGGGTCTTGGAGTTGGCGTAAAATGATTCGACTTCGTCATTTCCTACTGAATGGGGTTCGTTTCCAGATTGGGTTGGACCCTCAATTCCAACTTTGGCAGGACCCTTGGCACCCCCTGGGTGTTCTCATTCACCGGTTCCCCCGGGGTCCCGCCATCACCGGCATCCCACTCGATGCATCTTTGGGGTCTGTCATCCGATCGGGGCAATGGAACTAGTCTATCACAAATTTTGAGCTTTTTGATGTCTTGGCTACCCTCCCTCAGATCTCCCCTGGACCATCTCGGATTCTTTGGAGCTCCCTTAACGGTACACTCTCTAACTCGGACGCTCTAAGCATCTTCCAACCCCCCGGACCGAAGGTGGAGTGGTCTTCCTTATTCCATGGCTCTTTCCGCATTCACCGAATTCTTTTTATTCTGTGGCTTGCTATTAGAGAGCGTCTCTCTACCATGGATAAGCCTTGGTGCCCACCGGATTCTTGGGAGTGCGTCCTCTGTAACTCTGGAATGGCTGAGAGCCACGCTCACCTCTTCTTCGAATGCACTTTCTCCCGGAGATGCCTTTCCCTCCTTAGACAGCATACCAAAATCCAATGGCCTCATCCTTCGTGGAGTTTAGGCATCAGATGGGCCTCCATTCGATGGCGCGGGAAACATCTCATTAACGCAGCATACCGTGCCACCCTTGCCTCGCTTGTTTATCACATTTGGCGTGAGTGTAATACTCGTAGATTCCAAAACTCCTCCCTTTCAGTCAATGCTTTGGTGGATCTTGTTCTTGAGCAGGTACGCACACGCATCTGTGGAGATGACTTGAAGCCCACGCTTCAAACTTTTGCCCTCTTCCGCCTTTGGCGTATCCCATGGAGCCACCCTGTTGAATAATGTTGGTTCTTGTTGATTGTTGATTGTTGTAGACTGTTGATTGCTGCTTTTGGGGCTGACTTGCTGTTATTTCCCCTTGTTGTTTTTGGGCCGGCTTGCTGCCGTGATTGTTCTGTTCTTTTGTTTCATTTGCCAGTGATTCCGATTTGGAATGGCTTGTTGCTTGTGGTTCCTCTTTTACCCTTGTTGGGATTGGCTTGTAGTTGTTGCTTTGTGCCCAGGATCACTGAACCTCTGTTGCCTTCCTGGAAGCACTCTCCGGACAGGGCGGTTTTGCCTTTGTCATTGTTGTTATCACTCCTTTTATTTATGAAATTTACATTTACCTAAAAAAAAGAGTGTTCTAGATGTAGTCGTAGTGCATTTTAATGTTGAATAACATGTATTCCTAGTCATATAATCGAAGAATGGCTTTAATATTGATTATTAGTGTCAATACGATTATATTTATAGCAAAAAATGAGTCATCTATCAGTCATTAATAAGGATTGAAAGCACAAGATGTTTTCTACGATTGTGTTGAGTATTGGGCATGTATCCAGACGTACGATTGATTTTGAGGGTTCTCCAAGCCCTCGATATGGCAAAGATAAAAGTGCATTAGTGTCTTAACTTGTTTAAGGGAGTTTATCCTTGCGCAAAGGTATAAAGCTGAGTCCATGGCTCTAAATAGTGTTCTAGATGTAGTTCTAGTACATTTTTAAGTGGAATAAGATGGAGTCCTAGTCGTATAATCGAAGAGTGGCTTTAATATGGATTATTAGAGTCAATACGAATATATTTATAGCAAGAATGAGTCATCTATCAGTCAATGATAAGGACTGAAAACACAAGGTGTTTTCTAAGATTGTGTTGAGTATTAGGCATGTATCCGGATGTACGATTGATTATGAAGGTTATCCAAGCCCTCGATATGGCAAAGACAAAAGTGCATTAGTGTCTAAACTTGTTTAAAGGAGTTTGTCGTTACGCAAAGGTACAAAGTTGAGTCCATGATTCAAAAGAGTGTTCTAGATGTAGTCCTAATGCATGTTTATGTTGAATAAGATGGAGTCCTAGTCATATAATCGAAGGGTGATTTTAATATTGATTATTAGAGTCAATATGAATATATTTATAGCAAAAAATGAGTCATCTATCAGTCAATGATAAGGACTCAAAGCACAAGGTGTTTCCTACGATTGTGTTGAGTATTAGGCTTGTATCCGGACGTATGATTGATTGTGAAGGTTCTCCAAGCCCTCGATATGGCAAAGATAAAAGTGCATTAGTGTCTAAATTTGTTTAAAGGAGTTTGTCTTTGCGCAAAGGTACAAAGATGAGTCCATGGCTCAAAAGTGTGATCAAGATGTAGACCTAGTGCATTTCAATGTTGAATAACATGGAGTCCTAGTCATATAATCGAAGAGTGGATTTAATATTGATTATTAGAGTCAATACGAATATCTTTTTAGCCCAAAATGAGTCATCTATCAATCAATGATAATGACTGAAAACCCAAGGTGTTTCCTACGATTGTGTTGAGTGTTAGGCATGTATCCGGGCGTACGATTGATTATGAAGGTTCTCTAAGCCCTCGATATGGCAAAGATGAAAGTGCATTAGTGTCTAAACTTGTTTAAAGGAGTTTGTCATTGCGCAAAAGTACAAAGTTGAGTCCATTACTCAAAAGAGTGATCTAGATGTAGTCCTAATGCTTTTTTATGTTGAATAAGATGGAGTCCTAGTCATATAATCGAAGTGTGGCTTTAATATTGATTATTAGAGTCAATAAGAATATATTTATAGCCAAAAATGAGTCATCTATCAGTGAATGATAAGGACTACAAGCCAAAGGTGTTTGCTATGATTGTGTTCAGTATTAGGCATGTATCCGGACGTACGATTGATTATGAAGGTTCGCCAAGCCCTCGATATGGCAAAAATAAAAGTGCATTAGTGTATAAATTTGTTTAAAGGAGTTTATCTTTGCCCAAAGGTACAAAGATGAGTCCATGGCTCGAAAGAGTGTTCTAGATGTAGTCCTAGTGCATTTTAATGTTGAATAAGATGGAGTCCTAGTCCTATAATCGAAGAGTGGCTTTAATGTTGATTATTAGAGTCAATGCGAATATATTTATAGCCCAAATTGAGTCATCTATCAGTCAATGATAGGGACTGCAAGCATAAGGTGTGTCCTACGATTGTGTTGAGTATTAGGCATCGTATTGATATGGCAAAGATAAAATTGCATTAGTGTCTAAACTTGTTTAAAGGAGTTTGTCTTTGCGCAAAGGTACAAAAATGAGTCCATGGCTCAAAAGAGTGTTTTGGATGTAGTCCTAGTGCATTCTAATGTTGAATAAGATGGAATCCTAAAATGACACATGATTAAGTATGTCTAAGAAAAAGAGACAAAATTCTGTCCTCCCTCTCTCACACACTACACACACTACCTCTCCTCACACCACACCATCATCTTCGCCACATCCAGCCATCATTGCCGGTCTTTTGACCTCCAGCCTTGACGACAATGATGGTATTGGTGTGGAGGACGTAGCCATCGGCGGAGAGGGAGAGGTCATTGTCGATGATTTGAGTCCTTCGGGATCTGATTTTTCCATGACTGAAATTCTTAACCTTACCTCCCAAGCTATCAATGGAGACCTTCAAGCCATGAAGGAGATTCAGCTCCTTTACACTCGGTTGAAGGCGGCGGACGCTGCTCCCCCTTCGCCTCATCCATCCACCATGCTCCCAACACTCAAACCCGCATCCGAGCACTCTCTCACTCCGTTCCGCTCTCCTCTCTGTCCAACTCGACGTGTTGTGCTCTCGGATATTGCTCCACAGCCGGCGGTGCTTGTGTCCCCTCATCTTCCGCCGGAGGCGCACGCGACTCCTCATCTTCTGCTGCTGCAAAACAGCCCTTTGGGCGAATCACTTGGTATGGACGAAGAGGGTGACCTTTCCCCTCCTCATATGGCTGTTGTTGCTCCATTCCCTTCCCCCTCATGTGCTGAAAACTCCCCACCAATAGCCCCATTTTTGCCGGTTTGTCAAATCTTGGTTGCACTGGCGCATAGAGTCTCTTCACTTGGTGTGGACGAAAAGGGTGACCTTTCCCCTCCTCATTTGGCTGTTGAAACTCCATTTCCTTCCCCCTCATGTGCTGAAAACTCCCCACCAACAGCCCCACTTCTGCAGGTTTCTCAAAATTTGGCTACGCCAACGAATAGAGTCTCTTCGAGCCCGCCATTGCTTCCATGGCCTTCTTCTCCACTCACTCATGGATCTTCTTACAAAGATGTGCTTAAAGGACGCTCTACCAATCTCATAACGGCTGGAAAAGAAGCCTTTGCTGCTGAAGGTAATGATTTAATGCCTTGCTCTTTGTCACGCCCCAATGAAACTATTCACCCTCTCAACGTAGAAGATTCCTCTATCATTATGGCTGATGTGAATTCTCCGGTTGCTCCGGTCTTGGTTAACAATTCGATTAATGTGGTTGATTCTCCGGCTTTGGTTGATGGCCCTTGTAACATGATTACTCCGGTTGCTTTGGGCTTGTTAGTCAATTCGGCTGATTCTAATGCTTCGATTGCCCCGGTTGTTATTGTTGGTTCTCCGGTTGCTCCGGACTTGCGTATTGATCCGTCTAAAGATATTGATACGGTTGCTACGTCCTTGCTTAATTCATCTTCTAAATTGAATATTCCGAGTTTCCTAAATTTGTCTTTGGGGCTGAATTCTCATCATGACGCCTTTGCTACCTCTTGCGAGCAATCGAAAAAGAAGTCCTTGCGGTTTGTTCCCCCGGAATTCCAAAACAGAGAAGTTATTGTTCGGCCCTCTCTTGACATGATAAAAAATGGTTCTAAGCGGTGGGAAACTACGACGGTTGGATACCTCCTTGGTCGCAAAACCACCTTTCTTTCCCTTTCGAAACTTCGTTCACGCGAATTGGCCCGGTATCAAAGAAGTGACAACCACTATCAATGGTTTCTTCTTCTTCACTTTTTGAAAATGCTTCGGCTATGGATGGGATTATTGAGAGCGGTCCTTGGCTCTTCCAAGGACTGCCCATTGTTCTTCAAAGATGGGAACCTGGAATGGTCTTACGAAAACAAAGGCACACTCAAGTTCCTGTTTGGATCCGCCTTTGGCACCTTCCTGTTGAACTCTGGACGGATGAGGGTTTGAGTACCATTGCTAGCGGTATTGGCAAGCCACTATACAGCGATGCTATCACAAAGGCATGCACGGGACTAGACTTTGCTCATGTATGCGTTATGCTTGATTACTCCTCCACTCTCCCCAAGCACATTATCATCATGATTCCTTCAGAGGACGGATCGGAGTCACCATGCCGCATTGACGTTGAATATGAATGGATCCCACCTAAGTGTCGAACTTGTTGCTCCCTCGGCCATTCGGCCAAGGCTTGCCCTACCTTGGAAAAGCCGCCAAAACAACCGGCCGCTATCTACATTCCAAAATCAGCCCTTCCTCAAACCACAACTACCGAGCATGCTCCGGCCAGCTCTACTTTGAAGCAGGCACATCAGAAACACCCGGTTGCTTCCTTTGTCCCCAAACCTCCAAATCACCGGGCCAAAACTTCAGGGAATGCTCCTGTCCACTCAATTTCGGCCCCCCCATCTCCTTTGGAAGGAGCAGCTGTTGATGATCATCCTCCTCCCCCTTTGGAGAAATATTGAGAGCATCCCCACTCACAATCCTTTTGAAGCTCTCAATGAGGTGTTCCTTGAAGCTGATTTCACCTCCTCGGGCCCTAATAGACGCAGCCCGCCTCATGGTTATAAATGACTTGAGCAGCCACTTGGAATGTGCGGGCTTTTTTGTTGCAATGATCAGTTCGCTTTGACTGGCTTGTAGCCGTGATTGTTATGTTGCCTTTGTTGATTTTTGGGACAGCCTATTGATGTATTTCGCTGTCATGTCTGCCTTGTTGCTTTGTGCTCCTCGTTGGAGCTGGCTTGTCGTTGTTGTTTTGTGCCCAGGATTGGTAGATCGATGTTGCCTTCCTGGGCCTTCGTTCTTTTGAGGACTGGGCGCACAGCCTACGTCACTGACGTAACTTTCTCTTTATTTATGCAATTTACCTTTACCTAAAAAAAAGATGGAGACCTAGTCTTATAATCGAAGAGTGGCTTTAATATTGATTATTAGAATCAATTCGAATATAGTTAATGCCAGAAATGAGTCATCTATCAATCAATGACAAAGACTGAAAACACAAAGTGTTTCCTACGATTGTATTGAGTATTAGGCATCCGGACGTACAATTGATTATGAAGGTTCTCCAAGCCCTCGATATGGCAAAGATAAAAAGTGCATTAGTGTCTAAACTTGTTTAAAAGAGTTTGTTGTTGCGAAAAGGTACAAAGCTGACTCCATGGCTCAAAAGAGTGTTCTAAATGTAGTCCTAGTGCATTTTTATGTTGAATAAGATGGCGTCCTAGTCATATAATCGAAGAGTGGCTTTAATATTGATTATTAGAGTCAATACGAATATATTTATAGCAAAAAATGAGTCATCTATCAATCAATGATAAGGACTGATAACACAAGGTGTTTCCTACGATTGTGTTGACTATTAGGCATGTATCCGGATGTATGATTGATTATGAAAGTTCTCCAAGCCCTCGATATGACAAAAGATAAAATTGCATTAGTGTCTAAATTTGTTAAAGGAGTTTGTCGTTGCGCAATGGTACATAGCTGAGTCCATGGCTCAAAAGAGTGTTATAGATGTAATCCTAGTGCATTTTTATCTTGAATAAAATGAAGTTCTAGTCGTATAATCGAAGAGTGGCTTTAATATGGATTATTAGAGTCAATACGAATATATTTATAGCCAGAATGAGTCATCTATCAGTCAATGATAAGGACTGAAAACACAAGGTGTTTTCTATGATTCTGTTGAGTATTAGGCATGTATCCAGACGTATGATAGATTATGAATGGTCTCCAAGCCCTTGATATGGCAAAGATAAAAGTTAGTGTCTAAATTTGTTTAAAGGAGTTTGTCTTTGCGCAAAGGTACAAAGATGAGTCCATGGCTCAAAAGAGTGTTCTAGATGTAGTCCTAGTGCATTTTAATGTTGAATAAGATGGAGTCCTAGTCATATAATCGAAGAATGGCTTTAATATTGATTATTAGTGTCAATATGAACATATTTATAGCCAAAAATGAGTCATCTATCAGTCTATGATAAGGACTGAAAGCACAAGGTCTTTCCTACGATTGTGTTGAGTATTAGGTATGTATCCGAACGTACGATTGCTTACGAAGGTTCTCCAAGCCCTCGATAGGGCAAAGATAAAAGTACATTAGTGTCTAAACTTATTTAAAGGAGTTTGTCGTTGCACAAAGGTACAAAGCTGAGTCCATGGCTCAAAAGAGTGTTACAGATGTAGTTCGAGTGCATTTTTATGATGAATAACATGGAGTCCTAGTCGTATAATCGAAGAGTGGCTTTAATATTGATTATTAGAGTCAATATAAATATATTTATAGCAAGAATGAGTCATCTATTAGTCAATGATAAGGACTGAAAACACAAGGTGTTTTCTACTATTGTTGAGTATTCGACATGTATCCGGACATACGATTAATTATGAAGGTTCTCCAAGCCCACGATATGGCAAAGATAAAAGTGCATTAGTGTCTAAACTTGTTTAAAGGAGTTGTCAATCCGAATATATTTATAGCCAAACATGAGTCATCTATTAGTCAATGATAAGGACTGAAAGTACAAGGTGTTTCCTATGATTGTGTTCGGTATTAGGTATGTATCCAAACGTACGATTGATTATGAAGGTTCTCCAAGCCCTCGACAGGGAAAAGATAAAAGTGCATTAGTGTCTGGACTTATTTAAAGGAGTTTGTCATTGCGCAAAGGTACAAAGCTGAGTCCATGGCTCGAAAGAGTGTTTTAGATGTAGTCCTAGTGTATTTTTTATGTTGAATAACATGGATTCCTAGTCGTATAATTGAAGAGTGGTTTTAATATTGATTATTAGAGTCAATACGAATATATTTAAAGCAAGAATGAGTCATCTATTAGTCAATGATAAGGACTGAAAGCACAAGGTTTTTCCTACAATTGTGTTGAGTATTAGGCATGTATCCGGATGTACGATTGATTATGAAGGTTCTCCAAGCCCTCGATATGACAAAGATAAAAGTGCATTAGTGTCTAAACTTGTTTAAAGGAGTTTGTCATTTCGCAAAGGCACAAGGTTGAGCCCATGGCTCGAAAGAGTTTTCTAGATGTAGTCCTAGTGCATTTTTATATTGAATAAGATCGCGTCCTAGTCATATAATCGTAGAGTGACTTTAATATTGATTATTAGAGTCAATACGAATATATTTATAGCAAAAAATGAGTCTTCTATCAGTCAATGATAAGGACTGAAAGAACAAGGTGTTTCCTACGATTCTGTTGAGTATTAGGTATGTATCTGGACGTACGATAGATTATGAAGGTTCTCCAAGCCCTCAATATGGAAAAGATAATAGTGCATTAGTGTCTAAACTTGTTTAAAGGAGTTTGTGTTAGAATAGGTGACCATGTAAGCCAATTTTGGCAGGAATATGTAACCTATGTCTAGACAATTCTTTGGTATTTGATAAAACGTTTATAAATAAAGAAGTGAAAATTCATATGGCAATACTTTGTTTACGTTCAATTGTATCTGCATTTACATTTCTGTTCACTACGCAAACAAAGCCCACGGACTGAGTAACGATTTCGGGGACTGGGACTACGCTTGGAGGTAGGTCCATGAAATCAGTCCGGAAATCTCCAAGTCAAGGAATCCCGAAAATGGGTACCGGGATTCCCTTTGAGACTTGCACTAAGCATCTGCTGTCGTATTTCATCGACGGGTGACGAAGGTCGTCTAAGCAGTGTTAGTGTCAGCATGCTAGGAAGCAGCTGACTGAGGTGACTCGCGGGAACCGTCTTACGGAGGACCTTGAGTATGGTCAGCAAGGTATGACGTGTATTCCCGGTTCCAACGGTACAGGCCAAGTTCTTTGACTTGAGGAACTGTTGAGTTTACCTGTGCATCAGGTCTGTATCTTAGATATGGTGAGAGATTGCCAAAATACTCTTGAGTAGTCATAAGCCATGTCTAGTGCAGCTCGGGTGTACAAAGTGACAGTAGTTTCCAAGAAAGGATTTGTCTCCTGTCAAAAGGTATTGACAGTTGTGTCTCATGTATGCTCTGTGTCTTGTCCCTGAAATCTGTGGCCACAGTAACTGAACAGAAGGGAAAGGTTTCCCTTGCGGCGTTTAGTAAGGACAGACCGACACTTAGGTCCAAAATGGGTACCTGCATTTTTCGTGCCCTAGACCCTAAGTGATGAGACCGAAGATAGAATGACAAGTGTACTGTTAGAGCCTAAATGTTCATCCCCGAATATTTCACCTAGTCTCTAGTGCCATGGACCGTTGCTAGATGGCCACCCATGGTAACGGGCGGATTCTAGGAATCCGACTAAGTCTAGCTGAATGGTGAACCTAAAGAGTCACACGCTATCCACGCACACACTTAGTATTTAATTTGGAATTAAATATTGGAGTAAAGGAATGATTAAATTAGATTTAATCGGGTCCTATATTTTCTTGGAGAAATTAATTCCTTCTATTTGATAAAGGGAATTAAATTAATAAATAGGATTTATTAAAGGGTTGATTTAATGGGCTTAGAATAAATAATAATATTTATTTATTATATTATATTATATTTATTCTTTTAGCCTTTTGGAATATTTAATGGGATTTAAATATTCCATTAAATTAAAATCAACGGTTGAGATGGAAAGAGGAGATGGAAGGCTAGGATTTGTTTGACTAGGACTTTGACTAGGTCAAAATCCTAGTCAAATTAGAGTTCTTAGAGTTGGAGTTTAAAAAGGATTAAACTCCTCCTCTATATAAACCTCTAGCCTCCAAACAATGAAGGATGATGATTCTTGAAAACACACACAACACACACTCTCCCCTCTCCATACCTCTCGTCCGCCTCTCTCTCTCTCCAAGAAGAAAATATTTTTTAGTTCTTTTTGTTCTTGGAACATTAGAACTTAGACGAACCAATACCGTTAATTGATAACGTGTTATTGATTCGTCCACTCCAAAAATTATACACTTGTTCGTTGCTAGCACGACGTGCAAGATACGTGGGTGGATCGTGTGTCACGATTTGGAGGGTCTCAAGAACGAGATCTCGGTGCAAAACGGGGAACAACGCGAGTAGCCGTTGAAGACGAAAACGACAACGGGTAGGTCTCGTTTTACTTTTTTCGTCCCTCTTTAATTTTCAACTCTATGGCCTCCATGATTTCTTTACACGTTATATGATCATGAGATACACCGAACGCCCGGGAACCTCAAGGGCACACCCCTTGAGCGTGTACTTTTAAATTTAAAGCATGCTTTAATTTTTGTATGATTATTTTTATCGCGCTTCCGCATTCGCGCAATTCCCGGGACGATCCACCGATTTCTTTCAGTTTGTCGTTGCGCAAAGGTACAAAGCTGAGTCCATGGCTTGAAAGAGTGTTCTAAATGTAGTCCTAGTGCGTTTATATGTTGAATAAGATGTAGTCCTAGTCATATAATTGAAGAGTGGCTTTCATATTGATTATTAGAGTCAATACAAATATATTTATAGCCAAAAATAAGTCATCTATCAGTCAATGACAAGGACTGAAAACACAAGGTGTTTCCTACAATTGTTTTGAGTATTAGGCCTGTACCCAGACGTACGATTGATTATGAAGGTTCTCCAAACCCTCAATATGGCAAAGATAAAAGTGCATTAGTGTCTAAATTTGTTCAAAGCAGTTTGTCTTTGCGCAAAGGTACATAGATGAGTCCATGACTCGAAAGAGTGTTCTAGATGTAGTCCTAGTGAATTTTAATGTTGAATAAGATGGAGTCCTAGTCATATAATTGAAAAAGTGGTTTTCATATTGATTGTTAGAGTCGATACGAATATATTTATAACAAAAAATAAGTCATCTATCAGTCAATGATAATGACTGATAACACAAGGTGTTTCCTACCATTGTATTGAGTATTAGGCATGTATCCGGACGTACGATTGATTATGAAGGTTCTCCAAGATCTCGATATGGCAAAGATAAAATTGCATTACTGTCTAAATTTGTTAAAGGAGTCTGTCGTGTCGCAAAGGTATAAAGCTGAGTCCATGGCTCAAAAGAGTGTTCTAGATGTAGTCCTAGTGCATTTTTATGTTGAATATAATGGAGTCCTAGTCGTATAATCGAAGAATGGCTTCAATATTGATTATTAGAGTCAATACGAATATATTTATAGCCAAAATGAGTCATCTATTAGTCAATGATAAGGACTGAAAACTGGTTTTTCCTACGATTGTGTTGAGTATTAGGCATGTATCAAGACGTACGATTGATTATGAAGGTTCTCCAAGCCCTCGATATGGCAAAAACAAAAGTGCATTAGTGTCTAAACTTGTTTAAAGGAGTTTGTCATTGAGCAAAGGCACAAAGTTGAGTCCATGGCTCGAAAGACTGTTTTAGATGTAGTCCTAGTGCATTTTATGTTTGATAAGATGGAGTCCTAGTCATATAATTGAAGAGTGGCTTTCACATTGATTATTAGAGTTAATACGAATATATTTAGAGCAAAAAATGAGTCATCTATGAATCAATGATAAGGACGGGAAGCACAAGGTGTTTCCTACGATTGTGGTGAGTATTAGGCATGTATCCGGACGTACGATTAATTATGAAGGTTCTCCAAGTCCTCGATATGGCAAAGATAAAAGTGCATTAGGGTCTAAACTTGTTTAAAGGAGTTTATCGTTACGCAAAGGTACAAAGTTGAGTCCATGACTCAAAAGAGTGTTCTTGATGTTGACTTAGTGCAATTTTATGTTGAATAAGATGGAATCCTAGTCATATAATCGAAGAGTGGCTTTAATACTGATTATTAGAGTCAATACGCATATATTTATAGCCCAAAATGAGTCATCTATCGATCAATGCTAAGGACTGAAAGCACAAGGTGTTTCTTACGATTGTATTGAGTAGTAGGCATGTATCCGGACGTACGATTGCTTATGAAGGTTCTCCAAGCCCTCGATATGGAAAAGATAAAAGTGCCTTAGTGTCTAAATGATGAGAATACCGAGGCCGTCCAACGAGCTAAAGACATTCAAGATCAATTGTACCAAGACCTAACGATTGGAAGTGGGCCAATGACAAGAGGAAGGTTGAAGAGAATGCAAGAAGTAATTCAAGCCCAATCCAACCTAATATTTGCTAATGAGATCGAGTCACATTTGGAGGCCCAACATGATTGCTTAATTTCAATAATTCAAGCCCAAGGAAGCCCATAACAAGAGCCCAATTTCGTCCATGTGCAGCCTTGTGGTCAAAGAAGATTTCTCAATTACATTCAAAGTGCATTTATCACATACAATGCACCAATTTTCGGATTCACATGGAAGTCAAAGAGTTTTACTCGTTTTTGACCAAGAATGCATAGTTTTTAGTCATATTTTGACTAATTATTGAATGTACATCCACCAAGGAGTCACTTGGGGATATGTGTGGTCAATTTGGAAGTGTTTTAGGCCTATAAAGGCATGTATCAGCATGCAAACGAGAACAACCAAGATTTATCCAAGTTTAAGAAATATTGAGAGAGAGTTCTCATATTTTGAAGAGTTTATATCTTATTTTCAGCTTTAGTGAAACCTTGCTTTATCAATCTAGCATATTAGGTTGGTGATTCAAATTCACAAAGCCCCCAATTCGTGCTCGACCCAAGTGTGTCGTTGTGTGGATTGGTTTACTCGTGCTCGTGGTTGGTTGAATGTTCTAAGTAGCAGGTCACGTTCCAATAACGTTGGTTGGCTATTTGCATTCCTCAGGTCACGGATCTCTTTATCCATTTCAAGGCTACGTCGTGAAGATCGGGCCACCCATGGTCAATACCATATCATGTGGTATCAGAGCCTTCGGTTGACACGGTAGGTTCCCAAGTTCCACCTATCTTTGATCTTACACCACCAAACTTCCATACCCCATTGTTATCTTTAGTTTTATCTCTACAAGAGAAAAGCTAAAAAAAAAAAAAAAAAAACGAGCAGCAAAAAAAAAGAAGAAAAATTCGTTCAAAAAAAAGAAGGCCAAAAAAAAAGTACAAAAGTGAAAACAAAGGGGCCATTTGAAAGAAAAAAAAAAAAAAAAAGAAATCAGATTGTGTTATTGTTTCCTAGCTATACTTTGCTACTATCCTTGTAAGCCAACTGGTCTTGGTTTTCCAAGTTGTACCTAGCTTCTTTAGACCATTCTCTTGCTACGGGTAAGTTTGAATTGTCCATCTACACATACTTGGTTGAGGAAATAATTGGCATTTGTTTTTGAGTCGCTAGATAAAAGCATCGAGTTTCATAAGTTTTAGATTAGAGAGTGTTGAGTGTAGTGAGACTATCATTGAGAGTCAAGAGTTGTGAGCTTATTAAGTGAGGAGTGAAACACGAGTCAAAAAATAAAAGAGTGAAACACGAGTGGAAAAATAAAACAGAGAAAAAAAGAGTGTGGCAAGGATTTGGTGAGGTTCCTATAATTTTATTAAATGGCAGAAAATCGAGATAAAGGAGTTGTTGAAGGAAGTGATGACAACAACTCGGGAGAAAACACTACAAGGTGGAGTCGATGCATTCCATATGCAAGCCTTGGTGAGCCCCCTTGAGAAGTTGCTTGACCGTAAGTTGGAAGGGCTTCATGAAAGATTAGATCAAGTAGAGGATCAAGTTGCCGGTCCAAGAGCTACAAATCAAAGACAAACTCTCAATCCACTGCCTCAACATCATGTTCATAATGAGTATTTGGAGGATCCAAGTGGTGAAGATGAATATGAGGACATCCGGCCAAGGAGAGTGAATAGACCAAGAGATAGATCGAGACGGCCTAGAGACGAAGATGGTGGCCTAGGAGGAGTTAAGGTCACAATTCCTTTATTTAAAGAAAAGAGTGATCCCGAAGCGTATTTGGAATGGGAGATGCGTGTTGAGCAAATCTTTTCATGCCACAACTACTCGGAGAGTAAAAAGGTCAAACTCGCAGCCCTTGAGTTCACCGATTATGCTCTTGTTTGGTGGATCAGATGCAAAAGGAAAGGGTTAGGAATGGTGAACGTCCTATCACAACATGGGAAGAGATGAGAGCAATCATGAGGAGGAGGTTTGTTCCATCCTATTATCGTCGTGAGCTTCACAACCAGCTCCAACGTCTTACTCAGGGTTCTAAAAGTGTTGATGAGTACTACAAAGAGATGGATATTGCCATGATTCGAACTAACATCATAGAGGACAATGAAACAACTATGGCTCGTTTCTTGCATGGGCTCAATCGTGACATCGCTGATGTTGTGGAGATGCACCACTATGAAGAGATGGTACACCAATCCATCAAGGTTGAACGACAACTCAAGCGGAGAGGACTGATGCGGAGGAGTTCTAACTCGTCAACATTCAATCCATGGAAGAACAACCCCAAGAAAGACACCCCTTCCACATCGAAATTCAAGGAGGCCGATCCTAAACATGGTGACAAAGTTGCTGCCAAAAAGGTACAACCCGAGCCTAATTCTTCAAGAAACCGTGATATAAAGTGTTTCAAGTGCCAAGGGAGAGGGCACATAGCAAGTGAGTGTCCTAACCGACGTACAATGATCTTCAACGATCATGGAGAGTTGGAAACCGAAGGAGAAAGCACTGAAAAAGAGGAATCATCACAAGAAGATAGTGATGGAGAGTATGCCGAAGAAGGAGAGTTGCTTGTTACTAGAAGAGCTCTTAGTGCCCATATGATGGAGGAAGACACCATCTTCAGCCCCTTTGGACAAAGGAAACGTGGCTAAACCACCGGACATATTCATTGGTAACGTTCCCTTGACATCAAGTTATTCTACGTTATCATCTGTTGATAAAATTGCTGCTGTGTTTCATAATTCTACTCGGAAAACTCTCAATTATGTTCCTCCTTTGATTCAAAATGGTGAAACTATTGTTCGACCTTCGTTGAATTTAATTCGTGATGGTTCTCAACGTTGGATGCATACTATTGTTGGCTATTTTTTGGGTCGTCGCCCTTATTTTCATGACATGGAAGCCTTTGCTAAGAAGACATGGCCGATGGTGCATAAGGTCACGACCATGGCTAATGGTTTCTTTTTTCTTTCAATTCAATACGATGAAAGCGATGGAGGAGGTGCTTGAGGGAGGGTCGTGGCTTTTCCACAGTCAACCTATTGTCCTTCAACGATGGGAGGCGGGAATGGCACTAAGGAAGCACAAACTTACTGAAGTCCCAATCTGGATTAGGTTACGTCACCTCCCGGTGGAAGACGGATGAGGGTCTTGGTGTAGTAGCTAGTGGGATTGGAAAGCCACTGTACCAAAATGCTATCACGAAGGCATGCACGAGACTGGACTTCGCTCGTGTGTGCGTTATGTTGGATATCTCTTCCACACTTCCAAAACATATTGTTATCATGGCTCCTACGGAGGACGGACGGGAAGTACCATGTAAGGTGGACGTGGAGTATGAATGGATTCCATCGAAGTGCGTCAAGTGCATGTGCTTGGGGCACTCCATGAGTTCTTGCTCACCGCAAAAGCCTCCACCTTGTCCCCCAGTGAAAAGTTTTTGTGCCTCGAACAACAACTGAAACACGTCCGGATCCACGAGCGAACGTGGAAAAGCAACCGAACCAAGAGACGACTATTGCCAAGGGAAAGGAGATTGTCCTCTTTAATTCTTTTGAAGCTCTTGAATGTGAGGATGACACTGTATCACACACTCAGGGCCCTAAACAATGCAGACCTTCCGAATTGGTTTTATGATTAATGCAGCTTGTTTGGAATGTGCGAGGGCTGAACCGAAGAGACCAGCAAGTGGCAGTTGGCGATCTTGTTTCAGACCACAGGTTATGTTTTCTTGATATTCTTGAAAGTCGTGTTTCTTTGGTTAATGTTGCTCGTGTACAATCTTGTGTACTTCCTCGTTGGAATTGGTTTTCTGATTATTCTGTTGTTGGGAACCGTATTTGGCTTGCTTGGAATGATGATGAACTTGATGTAGAGGTTCTAATGGTACACTTACAATTCATACACTGCAAGTTGTTTATTCGTAGACATCATTTATATATCCTTGTTACGGTTGTCTATGGGTCTAATGAGGTTGGGACTAGACGTGACCTTTGGCAGGAGCTCGGTAGGATTTCCTTGGGAATATCTGATGAGCCATGGCTGGTTCTTGAGGATTTTTATACGGTGGTGGACATGAGCGAGGTATGTGGGCAGTCGGGTGACATCTGTGTCGCTATGGAGGAATTTCGGAGGTGTCTGATGGACACTGGACTTATTCACCTACCCATGCAGGGGTGTACATTTTCATGGCACAATTGCAGTGATGATCACCAGAGTCTATGGAAGAAACTTGACCATATGCTTGTCAATGACAGTTGGTTCCGACAATGGCCGGATAGCTGTTACCATAGTCTTAACCCCCGGACTTCGGATCATTCCCCTTTGGTACTTCAATGTACTTCTTTTATCCCGCTGGCTGGCATGTTCCATTTTGATAATTATTTGGATTCTTCTCCGTCCTTTACTCCTATAGTTCGGGATGTCTGGCGTCATCAGATAGAGGGTACGGCTATGTATGAGGTTACACGTAAACTTAAAGCACTGAAACCTATTTTTCGTGCTGAGAGGAGGAAAAAAGGAGACCTAGCCCAGAACGTCCAACTAGCGGCAGAATTTCTTGCATTAGCACAATCAGTGTTACAGTTGGATAGGCACAACTCTCTTATTCTACATCTGGAGTATTGTTGTCGGGTGGTTTTCTCGAAGGCCACTAAATTGGAACAAAGAATGTTGCAGCAACGGGCAAAGATTCAATGGCTCAAAGGAGGGGACCAGTGTACTCGGGTTTTTCTTTCGTAAAGTGGCCAAAAGGCGTGCGTCTAAACGTATTTTTCAGATCAGCACTTCTGATGGCCAAATTAAGACGGACTACCAAGAGGTTGTTGACGAGTTTGTGAACTATTACAAGGGACTTCTTGGAGGAGATCGTCGGATTAGGCATATTGATATTCGCCATCTCCGCCCATGGGCACGACATATTCTAACGGTTTACGAATCCTCCCCACTTGTGATGCCTGTCACTAGGGCAGAGATGAAAGAGGCTTTCTTTGACATTGCAGAGGATAAATCTCCAGGGCCAGATGGCTATTCAGCAGGGTTCTACAAAGCGGCATGGCCTATTATTGGAGACGAGGTTGCTAAGGCGGTGATTGATTTTTTCAATCATGTACGATTACTGAAGCAGGTTAATGCTACTTTGCTTGCACTCATCCCAAAAGTTCAATCCCCTGTCACTGTGGCCGATTTCCGCCCTATTTCGTGTTGCAACTTGTTGTATAAAGCGATCACGAAGATTATTGTGCAGCAGCTTTGGCCTTTGCTGGATAGGTTGATTAGTTCGACTCAGAATGCTTTTGTTCCAGGCCGATCTATTAGTGATAATATCTTGTTGGCTCAAGAGCTTTTCGATGGGTACAATCAACAGCGATCACCTCCGAGATGTGCCTTGAAAGTGGACTTGAGAAAGGCTTACGACACGGTCGAATGGGACTTCCTATTAGCAACTTTGGATCTTTTCGGTTTCCCGCATCAATTTCGGAGGTGGGTGGAGGAGTGTGTTACAACGACCTCCTTTTCGGTGTTCCTTAATGGTAGCATATATGGCTTTTTTACCAGAGCACGAGGGTTAAGACAAGGTGACCCTATGTCGCCTTACCTTTTTGTTATGGTTATGGAGGTTCTTCGGATGCTTATCCAACATCTTATTGAACAGGATGAAGGATTTCGGTTCCACTGGAAGTGCCAGGGATTGGACTTTTCCAGTTGAGTTTCGCTGACGATCTGTTGTTATTCAGTAGTGCTGATGAGGGGTCGTTGGGTGTATTCCATAGGGGCCTTCAAATTTTTCGGGTCTTTCTGGATTATTTGCCAACCCTGCTAAGAGTCAGATTATTATCTCCAAATCAGCCCAGGACAACAAGGATGCACTCCTGCAGTTATTGGGATTCCAGGAGGGCCTATTGCCGGTTAGATACCTTGCTCTCCCACTTCTCTCTTCGCGTCTTAAAATATCATATTGCCAGCCTCTGTTGCTGAAAATTGAGAAGCGAATTAAAAGTTGGGAAGGTGTACAGCTAACATTCGCGGGACGTGTTCAGTTGATTAAATCAGTCCTCATGGTCTTTAACACTTACTGGTCCTTGGCATTTATTTTGCCAAAAGGGATTATTCGGCGCATTGAGCAGTTGATGAGAAACTTCCTTTGGAAAGGATCCTCACAGACGGGATACGCGAAAGTTGCTTGGTCACAAGTATGTGTACCTAAGGAGGAAGGTGGTCAAGGTATTCGAGATGTTCAGACACTTAATTATGCCTTGATGAGTAAACACCTGTGGTCGATTATACATCATAGTCCTTCTTCTTCTATCTGGGTGGCGTGGATCTACCATTACAGACTTCGTGGTAAATCTGTTTGGACGGTGGGAGACAAAGCGGGATCGTGGGCATGGAGGAAGCTTCTCCGCCTGCGACCTATTTTGAAGCCTCGGATTGAATACATTATTGGTGATGGTGGTTTCACATCTCTATGGCATGACCCTTGGCACCACCTAGGCCCTCTTATTCAGCAGATATCAAGGGGTCCTGGCTTGACTGGAACATCCGGTACTGATTTATTGAAATCTGTCATTCTTGAGGGGGAATGGAATTGGCCACTTATCACAGACATGGAGTGCTTGGTTATTTTGTAGTCCTTGCCCACCATTCATGGTGGACAGGATCGGATTCTCTGGAGAGGGACCGGAACAGTTTTTTCTACATCGGAGGCATATAGAGCTTTACGGGCATCCTCACCAAAAGTTGTTTGGTCTTTACTTTCTTTTGGGGCCTTTCAAAATCCCACGCAACACCTTCATCCTGTGGCTTGCTATCCTTGGACGATTATCCACTATGGATAAGCCTTGATTTCTTCACTTGGACACTACTTGTATACTATGCATTGACGGACAATCTGAAACTCATGCTCACATGTTCTTTGATTGTCGGTTTTCATGTCAATGCCTTGGAGCCATCAGACGCCGAGTCCGATTTCCATGGCCGAACCGAGAGTGGAATACGGATGTTACTTGGGCAGCTACAAGGTGGAGAGGACGTCATGTTATTAATGCAGCATATAGAGCTTTGTTGGCCTCATTTATCTACCACCTTTGGCAAGAACGCAACCGAAGGCGGTTCCAAGCAACTGAGCTTACTGCTGATACGATAGGGAGATTAGTGGTTGAGGAAATCCGACAACTTATTTTGAGTTATGATCTTCCTTGTAATATTAGTACTATAGCATTATTTAGACTGTGGCGGATCCTTGGACTCATTTCCAAGGTTCCAATTGGTTGACATGTACTTTTTGTAACTCTTTTCTATTTTAATGAAACTTACCTTTACCAAAAAAAAAAAAAAAAGAAAACTTGTTCCATACACGCTGCTAAGTTCAAGGAAAGGTATGTAGCGTGATTATTGATGGTGGAAGTTGTTGCAATGTGGCAAGTACTAACTTGGTTCAAAAATTAAGTCTACCTACTATCAAGCATCACCGCCCATACAAGCTTCAATGGTTGAATGAGTGTGGTGAGTTGAAGGTAACCAAGTAAGTAAAGGTATTGTTTTCAATTGGAAGATACAAAGATGAGGTTATTTGTGATATTGTGCCAATGAAAGTATGCCACATATTGCTGGGGAGACCATGGCAGTTTGATAGGCATGTGACACATGATGGACTCCAAAATCGTTACTCTTTTGTGCTACGAGGGGAATCCATAACTCTCAATCCGGTGACACCAAAGCAGATTTTGCAAGATCAGATTTTGAGAGAAAACAAAAGAGAGTGTGAGGAAAAGAAAGAGAAACAAAAACAAGAGAGTGAAAATGAGAATGATAAAAAAATGAGGGATTCAAAAGATGGAGAAAAAGAAAGCAAAAGAGGAAAGAAAAAGGAGAGGGGAAAAGATGAAGAGAAATAGAGTTTACTAGTTGCTAAGAAGAGTGAGATCAATGAAGCTTTGTTTTATCAACAAAACCTCATAGTACTTGTGTACAAAGAGGCTATGTTGAACTCTAACGACCTAACATCCTCTCTACCTAGTGTTGTTACATCTCTTTTGCAGGATTATGAAGATGTCTTTCCGGATGAGATACCACCAGGTTTACCACCAATTCGTGGGATCAAGCATCAAATTGACTTCATGCCTGGAGCATCCTTACCAAACCGTCCAACATACCGTACCAATTCCGAGGAGACTAAGGAGATTCAAAGGCAAATCCAAGAGTTGATGGCCAAAGGTTATGTAAGGAGAGCCTTAGTCCTTGTGCAGTTCCGGTGTTGCTCGTGCCTAAGAAGGATGGCACATGGCGGATGTGTGTTGATTGCCGAGCCATTAACAACATAACGATAAGATATCGTCACCCTATTCCTAGGATAGATGATATGCTTGACGAGTTAAATGGTTCAACTATCTTTTCTAAAATTGATTTAAAAAGTGGTTATCATCAAATTAGAATGAAAGACGGAGATGAGTGGAAAACCACTTTCAAAACAAAACATGGGCTTTATGAGTGGTTAGTTATGCCTTTTGGACTTAGTAATGCACCTAGCACATTTATGAGATTGATGAATTATGTTTTGCGTGCATTTCTAGGCAAATTTGTGGTAGTTTACTTTGATGATATTCTTGTTTATAGTAGGACTTTGGAAGAACATGTAGCACATCTAAATCAAGTCCTAGAGGTTCTAAGAAAAGAAAAGTTATTTGGAAATCTGAAAAAGTGTGACTTTTGTACTAACAAAGTTGTTTTCCTTGGTTTTGTTGTGAGTAGTGAAGGAATCACAGTTGAGGAAGAAAAGGTCAAAGCTATCCAAGATTGGCCAACCCCCACCACTATTGGAGAGGTGAGGAGCTTTCATGGACTTGCAAGCTTTTATAGGCGATTTGTGAAGGACTTTAGCACCATGGCAGCCCCACTGAACGAGTTAACAAAGAAGAATGTTCAATTCAAGTGGGGAAAAACACAAGAGAAAGCCTTTCAAACCATAAAAGAGAAGCTTACTCATGCACCTTTGCTAGCCCTTCCCGACTTTGGTAAGACTTTTGAAATTGAGTGTGACGCAAGTGGGATTGGCATAGGAGGAGTTCTTTTGCAAGGAGGTAGACCGATTGCATATTTCAGCGAGAAGCTAAGTGGGCCGACACTTAACTACCCAACATATGACAAGGAGCTTTATGCATTGGTTAGAGTATTAGAAACTTGGCAACATTATTTGTGGCTAAAAGAGTTTGTGATACATTCTGATCATGAAGCACTCAAGTATATTAAAAGTCAAAGCAAGCTTAGCGGATGACATGCAAAGTGGATAGAGTTTATTGAGTCGTTTCCATATGTGATCAAACACAAGAAAGGTAAGGAGAACATTGTTGCTGATGCACTTTCAAGAAGGTATGTTTTACTTTCAATGTTAGATGCTAAAATTCTTGGCTTTGAGTTCATCAAAGATCTGTATACTCATGATGTTGATTTTGGTGAAGCATTTGGAAACTGCAGCCCAAGCAACAGATGGGACAAATTCTATTTGCATGATGGGTTTTTATTTCGAGCCAACCAGCTTTGTGTTCCTAATTGTTCTATTCGTTTGTTATTGTTAAAGGAAGTACATTCCGGGGGTTTGATGGGTCACTTTGGTATTTCTAAGACTTTGGGAGTCTTGAGTGAACACTTTTATTGGCCAAAGATGCATAGAGATGTTGAGAAGTTTGTGGGGAAATGCATAGTTTGTCATAAGGCAAAATCAAAGCTTAATCCTCATGGATTGTACATGCCCCTCCCTATTCCTAGTGTACCTTGGGAAGATATTTCAATGGACTTTGTTTTGGAATTGCCTAGGTTTAAGAGGGGGAGAGATTCTATTTTTGTTGTTGTTGATAGATTTTCCAAAATGGCACACTTCATTGCATCCCATAAAGTTGATGATGCCTCTAATATTGCTAATCTTTTCTTTCAGGAAGTTGTGAGGCTCCATGGTATGCCAAGGACTATAGTGTCTGATCGAGATGCCAAGTTCCTTAGCTACTTTTGGAAAACTTTGTGGGGCAAGCTTGGAACTAAGTTACTTTTCTCTACTACTTGTCATCCTCAAACCGACGGGCAAACCGAGGTGGTCAATAGGACACTTTCAACTTTTGTTGCGAATAATTGTGAAGAAGAACTTGAGGAGTTGGGAAGAGTGTCTACCGCACGTCGAGTTTGCTTACAATAGGGCTGTCCATTCTACTACTAAGTTTTCGCCCTTTCAAATTGTTTATGGTTTTAATCCTCTTGCACCTATTGATTTAACTCCTTTGCCTTTGCAGGAGAGAGTAAACATGGATGGGAAAAAACGTGCTGAATTTGTTAAGTAAATCCATGAAAAGGCAAAAAGTAATATTTTGAGAGGATGACTCAACAGTACGTGAACCGTGCAAACAAGGGAAGGAAACGAGTTATCTTTGAACCAGGGGACTTAGTCTGGTTGCATCTTAGAAAAGAGAGGTTTCCAGACAAAAGGAAGTCCAAGCTCATGCCAAGAGGGGATGGACCATTTCAAGTTCTTGAAAGGATCAATCACAATGCTTACAAGCTTGAATTGACCGGTGAGTATGGAGTAATTGCTACTTTTAATGTTTCTGATCTTTCTCCTTTTTATGGTACAGATAATGAAGAGTCGAGGACGACTCCTTTTCAAGAGGGGGAGGATGATGAGAACACCAAGGCCTCCAACGAGCGAAAGACATTCAAGATCAATTGCACCAAGACCAAACCTTTGGAAGTGGGTCAATAACAAGAGGAAGTTGAAGAGAATGCAAGAAGTAATTCAAGCCCAATCCAACCTAATATTTGCTAATGAGATCGAGTCACATTTGTAGGTCCAACATGAGTGCTTAATTTCAATAATTCAAGCCCAAGGAAGCCCATAATAAGAGCCCAATTTCGTCCATGTGCAGCCTTGTGGTCAAAGAAGACTTCTCAATTACATTCAAAGTGCATTTATCACATACAATGCACCAATTTTCGGATTCACATGGAAGTCAAAGAGTTTTACTCGTTTTTGACCAAGAATGCATAGTTTCTAGTCATATTTTGACTAATTATTAAATGTACATCCACCAAGGAGTCACTTGGGGATATGTGTGGTTAATTTGGAAGTGTTTTAGGCCTATAAAAGGCATCAACATGCAAACGAGAACAACCAAGATTTATCCAAGTTTAAGAAATATTGAGAGAGAGTTCTCATATTTTGAAGAGTTTATATCCTATTTTCAGCTTTAGTGAAACCTTGCTTTGTCAATCTAGCATATTAGATTGGTGATTCAAATTCACAAAGCCCCCAATTCGTGCTCGGCCCAAGTGTGTCATTGTGTGGATTGGTTTACTCGTGCTCGTGGTTGGTTGAATGTTCTAAGTAGCAGGCCACGTTCCAATAACGTTGGTTGGCTATTTGCATTTCTCAGGTCAAGGACCTCTTTATCCATTTCAAGCCTACGTCAAGAAGATCAGGCCACCCATGGTCAATACCATATCACTAAACTTGTTTAAAGGAGTTTGTTGTTGCGCAAAGGTACAGAGCTGAGTCCATGGGTCGAAAGAATATTCTAGATGTAGTTCTAGTGCATTTTAATGTTGAATAATATGGAGTCCTAGTCATATAATCGAAGAGTGGCTTTAATATTGATTATTAGAGTCAATACGAATATATTTATAGCCCAAAATGAGTCATCTATCACTCAATGATAAGGATTGAAAGCACAAGGTCTTTCCTACGATTGTGTTGAGTATTATGCATGTATCCGGACGTACGATTGATTAGGAAGGTTCTCCAAGCCCTCAATATGGCAAAGATAAAAGTGCATTAGTGTCCAAACTTGTGTAGAGGTATTTGTCGTTGCGCAAAGGTACAAAGTTGAGTCCATTGCTCGAAAGAGTGTTCCTGATGTAGCCTTAGTGCATTTTTATGTTGAATAAGATGGAGTCCTAGTCATATAATCGAAGAGTGACTTTAATATTGATTATTAGAGTCAATACGAATACATTTATAGCCAAAAATGAGTCATCTATCAGTCAATGATAAGGACTGAAAGCACAAGGTGTTTCCTACGATTGTGTTGAGTATTTGGCTTGTATCCGGATGTACCATTGACTATGAAGGTTCTCCAAGCCCTCGATATGACAAAGATAAAAGTGCATTAGTTTCTAAACTTGTTTAAAGGAGTTTGTCGTTGCGCAAGGTACAAAGCTGAGTCCATGGCTCAAAAGAGTGTTCTAGATGTACTCCTAGTGCATTTTTATGTTGAATAAGATGGACTCCTAGTCATATAATCGAAGAGGGATTTAATATTGATTATTAGAGTCAATACGAATATATTTATAGCCAAAAATCAGTCATCTATCAGTCAATGATAAGGACTAAAAGCACAAGGTGTTTTCTACGATTGTGATGAGTATTAGGCACATCCGAACATACGATTGATTATGAAGGTTCTCCAGGCCCTCGATATGGCAAAGATAAAAGTGCATTAGTGTCTAAACTTGTTTAAAGTAGTTTGTCATTGTGCAAAGGTACAAAGCTGAGTCCATGGCTCGAAAGAGTGTTCTAGATGTAGCCTTAGTGCATTTTTATGTTGAATAAGATGGAGTCCTAGTCATATCATCGAAGAGTAGCTTTAATATTAATTATTAGAGTCAATACGAATATATTTATAGCCAAAAATGAGTTATCTATCAGTCAATGATAAGGACTGAAAGCACAAGGTGTTTCCGACGATTGTGTTGAGTATAGGCATGTATCCGGACGTACGATTGACTATGAAGTTTCTCCAAGCCCTCGATATGGCAAAGATAAAAGTGCATTAGTGTCTAAACTATTTTAATGGAATTTGTCGTTGCGCAAAGGTACTACTTTAATGGACGCTTTTGATTCCATGGCTCAAAAGAGTGTTCTAGATGTAGTCCTAGTGCATTTTTATGTTGAATAAGATGGAGTCCTAGTCATATAATCGAAGAGGGCTTTAATATTGATTATTAGAGTCATTACGATTATATTTATAGCCCCAAATGAGTCATCTATCAGTTAATGACAAAGACTGGAAGCACAAGGTGTTTTCTACGATTGTGCTGAATATTAGGCATGTATCCGAACGTACGATTGATTATGAAGGTTCTCCAAGCCCTTGATATGGCCAAGATAAAAGTGCAATAGGCTCTAAACTTGTTTAAAGGAATTTGTCGTTGCGCAAAGGTACAAAGCTGAGTCTGTGGCTCGAAAGAGTGTTCTAGAACTAGTCCTAGTGCATTTTTTATGTTGAATAAGATGGAGTCCTAGTCATATAATCGAAGAGTGGCTTTAACATTGACTATTAGAGTCAATACGAATATATTTATAGGCAAAATTGATTCATCTATCAGTCAATGATAAAAACTGAAAGCACAAGGTGTTTCCTACGATTGTATTGAGTATTAGGCATGTATCCTGATGTATGATTGATTATGAAGGTTCTCCATGCCCTCGACATGGCAAAGATAAAAGTGCATTTGTGTCTAAATTTGTCTAAAGGAGTTTGCCTTTGCGCAAAGGAACAAACCATGGCTTAAAAAAGTGTTCTAGATGTAGTCCTAGTGCATTTTAATATTGAATAACATGGAATCCTAGTCATATAATCGAAGAGTGGCTTTAATAATGATTATTAGAGTCAACAAGAATATATTTATAGTTCAAAATGAGTGATCTATCAGCCAATGATAAGGATTGAAAGCACAAGGTGTTTCCTACGATTGTGTTGAGTACTAGGCATGTATCCGGACGTATGATTGATTATGAATGTTCTCCAAGCCCACGATATGGCAAAGATAAAAGTACATAAGTGTCTAAATTTGTTTAAAGTAGTTTTTCTTTGCGCAAAGGTACAAAGATGAGTCCATGACTCAAAAGAGTGTTCTAGATGTAGTTCTAGTGCATTTTAATGTTGAATAAGATGGAGTCCTAGTCATATAATCGAAAAGTGGCTTTAATATTGATTATTAGTGTCACTACGAATATATTTATATCCCAAAATGAGTCATCTATCAGTTAATGAAAAGGACTGAAAGCACAAGCTATTTTCTACGATCGTGTCATTTATTAGGCATGTATCTGAACGTACGATTGATTATGAAGGTTCTCCAAGCCCAGATATGACCAAGATAAAAGTGCAATAGGCTGTAAACTTGTTTAAAGGAGTTTGTCCTTGCGCAAAGGTACAAAGCTGAATTCATGGCTCGAAAAAGTGTTCTAGATGTAGTCCTAGTGTATTATTATGTTGAATAACATGGAGTCCTAGTCCTATAATCGAAGAGTGGCTTTAATATTGACTATTAGAGTCAATACGAATATATGTATAGCCCAATATGAGTCATCTATCAGTCAATGATAAGGACTGAAAGTATAAGGTGTTTCCTACGATTGTGTTGAGTATTAGTCATGTATCCGGACGTACGATTGATTATGAAGCTTCTCCAAGCCATCTAAATTTGTTTAAGGAGTTTGTCTTTGAGCAAAGGTACAAAGATGAGTCCATGGCTCAAAAGAGTGTTCTAGATTTAGTCCTAGTGCATTTTAATGTTGAATAAGATGGAGTCCTAGTCATATAATCGAAAAGTGGCTTTAATATTAATTATTAGTGTCAATACGAATATATTTATAGCCCAAAATGAGTCATCTATCAGTCAATGATAAGGACTGAAAGCACAAGGTGTTTCCTACGATTGTGTTGAATACTAGGCATGTATCTGGATGTATGATTGATTATGAAGGTTCTCCAAGCCCTCGATATGGCAAAGATAAAAGTGCATTAGTGTCTAAACTTGTTATAAGGTGTTTGTCGTCGCGCAAAGGTACAAAGTTGAGTCCATGGCTCGAAAGAGTGTTCCAGATGTTGCCTTACTACATTTTTATGTTGAATAAGATGAAGTCCTAGTCATATAATCGAAGAGTGGCTTTAATATTGATTATTAGAGTCAATACGAATATATTTATAGCAAAAAATGAGTCATCTATCAGTCAATGATAAGGACTGAAAGCACAAGGTATATCCTACGATTGTGTTGAGTATTTGGCATATATCTGGACGTACCATTGACTATGAAAGTTCTCCAAGCCTTCGATACGACAAAGATAAAAGTGCATTAGTGTCTAGACTTGTTTAAAAGAGTTTGTCGTTGCGCAAACGTACAAAGCTGATTCCATAGCTCAAAAGAGTATTCTAGATGTCGTCCTAGTGCATTTTTATGTTGAATAAGATGGAATCCTAGTCATATAATCGAAGAGGGCTTTAATATTGATTATTAGAGTCAATACGAATATATTTATAGCCAAAAATGAGTCATCTATCAGTCAATGATAAGGACTGAAAGCACAAGGTGTTTTCTACGATTGTGTCATTTATTAGGCATGTATCTGAACGTACGATTGATTATGAAGGTTCTCCATGCCCAGATATGGCCGAGATAAAAGTGCAATAGGCTCTAAACTTGTTTAAAGGAGTTTTTCGTTGCGCAAAAGTACAAAGCTGAGTCCATGGCTCGAAAAAGTGTTCTAGATGTAGTCCTAGGGCGTTATTATGTTGAATAACATGGAGTCCTAGTCATATAATCGAAGAGTGGCTTTAATATTGATTATTAGTGTCAATACGAATATATTTTATAACCCAAAATGAGTCATCTATCATTCAATGATAAGCACTGAAAGCACAAGGTGTTTCCTACGGTTGTGTTGAGTATTAGGCATGTATCCGGACGTACGAATGATTATGAAGCTTCTCCAAGCCCTCGATATGGCAAAGATAAAACTGCATTAGTGTCTAAATTTGTTTAAAGGAGTTTGTCTTTGCGCAAAGGTACAAAGATGAGTCCATGGCTCAAAAGAGTGTTTTAGATGTAGTCCTAGTGTATTTTAATGTTGAATAAGATGGAGTCCTAGTCATATAATTGAAGAGTGGCTTTCGTATTGATTATTAGAGTTAATACAAATATATTTATAGCAAAAAATGAGTCATCTATCAGTCAATGATAAGGACGTAAAAGCACAAGCTATTTCCTATGATTGTGTTGAGTGTTAGGCATGTATCCTGACGCACTGTTAATTATGAAGGTTCTCCGAGTGAATGACCAGAGGGAAATTAACGGTGCCTCCAAGCCCTCGATATGGCTAATATAAAAGTTCATTAGTGTCTAAATTTGTTTAAAGGAGCTTGTCTTTGCGCAAAGGTACAAATATAAGTCCATGGCTCAAAAGAGTGTTCTAGATGTAGTTCTAGTGCATTTTTATGTTGAATAAGATGGAATCCTAGTCATATAATCGAAGAGTGGCTTTAATATTGATTATTTGAGTCAATACGAATATATTTATAGCCCAAAATGAGCCATCTATCAGTCAATGATAAGGATTGAAAGCACAAGGTGTTTCCTACGATTGTATTGAGTATTAGGCATGTATCCACACGTACGATTGCCTATGAAGCTTCTCCAAGCCCTCGATATTGCTAAGATAAAAGTGCATTAGTGTCTAAATTTGTTTAAAGGAGTTTGTATTTGCGCAAAGGAACAAAGATGAGTCCATGGCTCAAAAGAGTGTTCTAGATGTAGTCCTAGTACATTTTTATGTTGAATACGATGGAGTCCTAGTCATATAATTGAAAAGTGGCTTTCATATTGATTATTATAGTCAACACGAATATATTTATAGCCAAAAATGAGTCATGTATCAGTCAATGATAAGGACGGAAAGCACAAGGTGTTTCCTACGATTGTGTTCCGATTTAATCGGGTCCTTTATTTTCTTGGAGAATTAATTCCTATTATTTGATAAAAGGAATTAATATAATAAATTAGATTTATTAGAGGATTAATTTAATAGGCCTAGAAATAAATATTTATTATATATTATATTTATTTATTTGGCCTTTGGAATATTTAATAGGATTTAAATATTCCATTAAATTAAATTAATGGTTGAGATTGAAAGGGAGAGATGGATGGCTAGGATTAATTTGACTAGGTCAAATACTACTTTGACTAGGACTTTGACTAGGTCAAAATCCTAGTCAAAATAGACCTCTTTAGAGTTGGAGTTTAAAGAGGATTAAACTCCTCTATATATAGTCCTAGTCTTTCACTATTAGTGAAGTGATGAAATTCCAACACACACACAACACACACCAATTCGTCTCTCTCTCTCTCTCCCTCTCAAGAAAATACTTCTTGATTCTTTTGTTCTTGGAACATTAGATCTAAGGAGAATTAATACCGTTAATCAATAACGTGTTATTAATTCATCCTCTCCAAAATATTACTTGTTCGTTCGCTTGCACGACGTGCAAGATACGTGGGTGGATTGCGTGTTACTATTTGGAGAGTCTCAAACGCGAGACTTGGAGCAAATCGGGGAATAACGCGAGTAGCAGTTAGAAGACGAAAACGACAATCGGTAGGTTCCGATTTATTATTTTCGTCCCTTTTATTTTTCAAATCCTATGGCCTCCATGATTTGTTTGTGTTATTTAATTCATGAGATACACCGAACGCCCGGGAAACTTCAAGGGTACACCCCTTGAACGAGTTTCTTTAATTTTATTAAAGTATGTTTAATTTTCGTATTTTAATTTATACCGTGCTTCCGCATTCGCGCTATTTTCTCGGGATGATCCACAATCTTTCAGTGATATCAGAGCCCGGTTCGGTGTATAGGCCTAGGGTTTAATGTGCGTTTTAAGCATGAAACGTGTTCTTGACATGTTTTTAATTAATTCTTGGTTTTTTGATTATTAAAAGCATGTCGTTTTCTTGCCTTAAATTCATGTGATTATAGCATCGTTGGTATTTTCTATTTTTCTTGGGAAACGGGGGGTGAAAATTGAACGAAGAACGAAGAAACGCCGCACGCCGACCAGCCGGAGGCTGGCCGCGTGCAGCCGTGTGCAAAGGCTGGGCAGCCGCGCGCAGCCCGCCAGGCGGACGCGCGGCCAGGCCTCAGGCAGGGCCGCTGGCCGGGCGCGTGCGCAAACGGGCAGGGAAGCCCGCGCGCGCGCGCCAAAGCCAGTGTGTGGGAAGCCTGCGCGCACTTTGGCCGCGCGCAAGCGCGTGCACAGAGGCGGCGCCTCCAGGCTCGCGCGCATGCAAACGAGGGTGTCTGCAGCGCGCGCGAATGTGCGTAGCAGAGTCCGCGCGCGCGGGGGGTACTAGGCGGCGCCGCCAGGCGCGCGTGCACGCAGACGATGGTGTCTGCGCGCGCGCCAGGCATGGGGGCCTGCGGCGCGCGACAGCCTGCCGGAACACCAGGCCGCGCGGCCTGCTGCCGACCAGGCGCGCGCGCACGCAGGCAAGGGCCTTGCGCGCGCGCCCGGTCAGGCAGTGCCTGCGCGCACGCCAGCAGGCTGCTGCCGGTGGCGGCGGCCGGCTGCCGGTGCTGCTAGGGTTTTTTTACCCTATTTGTATTTTTTATTTTTTTTATTTATTTTTAGTTTTAATATTTTAATTAATTCTGAAAATTCGTTTTTGTTCAATTTTGCCTAATTTTCTAAGACATTATTTTTGGAAGTAAAATATATTGGATTTGGAATCCCGAGAATATTTTACTTAAAAATAATGAGGAAAGGTTTTCCTAAAATGAGAAAATATTATTACCAACGATTATGCCATATTTTCACATGCTACGCATTTATTTATTTGTTTTATCTTGGATAATTATGATTGGTCATCATGTATTATTGGCGTATTATTATTATGTGATTGGATCATATAATTATGTGTGTTGGATGTAAACGGATGATCACGAGCCCTAGACCGAATGTATGGTTTAATTTTATGTTGGTCCTGTGTGGCTCTTTTACTGCTTTCTCCTTCTCTCTTTCTAGTTGCCTTGGAATAATAAGGCATTCTATCTCCCTCCTTATGTACTCCCCCAGGTTTTCGCTGGGTTTTTCTATTTTAATATGTAATGAGAGTAGAATAGGAGTGAGGTTTTACTTTTATGTAATTGATGGAGAAGAAGGAAGGTCCACATGGAGAGCCCAGACTGGAGATTCCAAGGCGTTTCCATAAAGTGAAGAAAGAGAAAAGAGACCAAGGCCCATCAGAATGATGATTGGGTTACTATTAATGTAATAGTATAGGACCAACCCTAGATTGACCATAGATCCACTGCGGGCTCAGTGGATCGCATAGGATTCGGCTCGTGATCATCCAACAGGGGCGTGCTAGGCTTTATTTTGCATGTTGGTTATTATGATGATGGTGTTTTTATTTATCATATAACTGCTATGGATGCATTTATTTATTATGCATTGTGGATGAATGTGTAGTAGTATTATATTATGAGATCTCGGTCTTTACTACTCTCACATTGGTTGGACCAATGTCCAAATATTAGACCCTAGTCAAAATGGACATGAACTCTAGGAGTTTGTCCATGCCTTCCAATCCATGGCATAGTGAGGAAGCTGATTTAGGTCAATAGCGTGGTCTCACAAGTCGTGGCACGTTATTGTACTTAAAAGAAGCTGCATTGTGTCATGAACGAAAAATAGACCACTATTACCTGTCTCACGAGTCGTGGGGGTAACAGTGGGTCTATAGCTCGGTCGGTTGGGTCGGGTCTAACGCCCAATTAACATGATTCGCTTGGAGTCCTCGGGATCATGTGAAAGGGTGAGGCAATAGTCTTGGGAATCTCGTGGAACGAGAATGATATGGTATACCTCCCACAGGATTTTTTCCATGCGAATCGTAAAAGCAGGGTATGGAAAAAATCGCTGTGGATCCCAAGCCCACTAGGAAAGGGCTTTCCGAAAATCACGTTTGAGAGTACCGTGTTTTCGTATAAATAGTGGGAGCATTAAATGACTAAAGACCATGCATTTAATTTTTTATCAAACCACCGTCTTTTATATTCTGCTGATCGCGAACTCTGTTTTAAATGTAGATTTAAAAATGTCTAAGAACCCACTTTCAACCATTCTTGAGACAAACAAATTCAATGGAACCAATTACAACGACTGGTAGCGTAATCTCAGGATAGTCCTGGATTATGAGAACCAAGGCTACGTCATGGACGAGCCTCTCCCTAGGACCTTACCAGAAGGATCCACGCCGGAAGAACGTGAGACGTTCGAGACTTGGCATAAGGATAACCGGAAGGTCCGTAGCGTCATACTTGCTTCAATGACGAATGAGATTCAGAAAGCAGTATGAAAGGCTAGACGATGTACCTTCCATAATGGCTCGTCTTAAGGATTGCGATGCAGTCCCGGACCGGCATACTAGGTATGTCGCGACCAAGGCGTTCTTGTGGAACCAAAATGATAGAAGGATCCTCTGTACAAGAGCAAGGGGTTAAAATGCTTACCTGGTGGAAAGCTCGAGGACCTAAAGGCAGGTCTCGATAATGAAACGTACATAGATGTGATCCTTCAGTCACTCCCACCCTCCTTTGACCAATTTATTGTCAACTACAACATGAACGCACTTGAGAAGGGCATTCATGAGTTGATTATTATGTTGGTGGAATACAAGGCAACGACTAAGAAGTCCACGCCTTCGGTATTGTTTGGAGGTGCTTCAACTTCCAAGACGAAAGGCAAAGGTATCGGACGTTGGAAAAGGAAGAAAGGGAAGGGAAAGGCCGTTAAAGCAGCTACGAACACTAAAAGTGTTCCCATTGCCAAAGAAGGGAAAGGCAAAGGAAAGGGAAAGGTTGTCTTAAAGCAACAGTCAAAGGCATATGACATATGTATCAATTGCCGTGAGAAAGAGCATTGGAAGAGAGAGTGCCCCAAGCTCTTCTCTAACCAAGGTATATTTGTGATTGAGGTTAATATGGTCACTAATTCTTCCTCTTGGGTATTAGATACCGGCTGTGGAGCTCACATTTGCAATGATTTGCAGGTGCTGAAAAGAAGCAGAAAACTGGGTAGCGGGGATATGATCCTGAAGCTTGGGAATGGTAAGGTCATCTCGGCAGAAGCAGTCGGATCTGCCACTCTAGTAGTTAGTGATAGTATTAGCATAGAATTAGAGCAAGTTTATTTTGTACCTAGTATGATTAAAAACATCATTTCCATTCCATTGTTGGACAATAGTGGTTATGAGTTTATGATCAATAAAAATTGCTTTTATTTGATGAGGTGTGGAATTGCTCATCTACTTGGTACATTAAATAACGGGCTCTATATCTTGCAACAAACGAACTTTGTTCTTAACGCTCAACACAAATGTAAAATAGATAATAATGGGAACGCACGACTGTGGCACGCTAGGCTAGGTCACATATCCCAAGATAGGATGAAAAGATTGGTAGACTCAAGGAACCTAGAGGTAGGGGACTTGGGTGAGCTACCAACTTGTGAGTCTTGTCTAAGAGGGAAAATGACCAAGAAGCCCTTTGTAGGACAAAGCAGGCTTGCTACAGGTCTGTTGGACTTGGTCCATACAGAAGTTTGTGGACCACTAAGAACGCAGGCCCGAGGTGGGTTCTCCTACTTCATAACCTTCACCGATGATCATTCACGGTATGATTATGTTTATCTAATGAGGTACAAGTCTGAAGCTCTTGGGAGGTTTAAAGAATTCAGACTTGAAGTGGAGAACCAGACCAACTGCAAAGTTAAAAGTCCTACGGTCAGACCGAGACGGTGAATACCTTAGTACAGAGTTCCTTAATTATCTAAAAGAAAATGGTATAATATCTGAATGGACACCTCCGGGGACACCACAATTGAGTGGTGTCTCTGAAAGGAGGAATCGAACCCTGTTGGACGTGGTTCGATCCATGATGAGTTTTTACCAAATTGCCCTTGTCCTTTTGGGGCTATGCGTTGGAAACAGCGGCCAAGTTGCTAAATTTGGCGCCTACCAGTGTATTGACCCAAACGCCATATGAGATATGGCACGGCAAGCCTGCATCCTACAACTACTTGCAAGTGTGGGGTAGCCCCGCATACATCAAGAGGTTAGTGGGAGATAAGCTAGAATCCAGGTCTAGCTTATGCAGGTTCGTTGGATACCCTAAAGAAACTGCGGGTTATTACTTTTTATGACCCCTTGGAACAAAAGGTGTTTGTTTCAAGGAATGCATTATTCTTGGAACAAGGCTTTCCAGAGGATGTCCAACCTGATGAGCTGATCCTTGAGGAATCAAGTGATGGAATCCAGCCATCAGAGGTAGCCGCGGAACCCTCACTTAGAGGATTCAGGATAGACACCCGAAGGGCTGACCAATCTCGAGAAGTCCAATATGCCAGGCATGAAGGACATCCTGAGGAACAGCCAGCCCCGGTCCCTGAACCGCCGGCTCCGATACAGTCAGCACCCACAGTCACCACTGACGTTCCCATTCTCCGTAGGTCTACTAGAGAGTCCAGACCTCCAGTGAGACATGGCTTTCTAAGTGCGACCGGTCTTTTGGATAAAGATCCTAAGACATATGGAGAAGCGATGTCTGACATCGATTCCGAGAAATGGCTTGAGGCCATGAAAATCGAAATGGACTCCATGAGCGAGAACCAAGTCTGGAGACTTGTAGATCCACCGAAAGGTGTTAAGCCAGTTGGCTGTAAATGGGTCTACAAGCGCAAACTTGGCGTTGATGGAGAAGTCACAACCTTTAAGGCTAGGTTTGTAGCTAAGGGATACACTCAATAACCCCGGGTCGATTTTGAGGATACCTACTCGCCAGTAGACATGGCTAAGTCCATTCGGATCCTGCTCGCCATAGCAGCATGGTATGACTATGAGATATGGCAGATGAACGTGAAAACGGCCTTCCTCAACGGTTTCGTTGAGGAAGAGATCTATATAGATCAGCCGGAGGGTTTCACAGTCACCGGAGAAGAACAGAAGGTCTGTCGTCTCCAGAAGTCCATCTATGGCCTCAAACAAGCATCCCGAAGTTGGAACATTTGCTTTGATGAAGTAATACGGGGCTATGACTTCATCAAGAACGAATCCGACCCTTGTGTATACAAGAAGGTCAGTGGGAGCTCTATAGTGTTCCTAGTGCTTTATGTGGATGACATTCTACTCATTGGTAATGACGTTAGAATGTTGGGAGACACAAAAGCATGGTTGTCAACCAAGTTTTCCATGAAGGACTTGGGTGCAGCCTCCTACATCCTAGGCATCCAGATCGTCAGGGACAGATCCGAAAGGATGTTAGGGCTCACCCAAAACTCGTATATGGAGAAAGTCCTAAAGAGATATCGAATGGACAACTCCAAACAAGGATTCCTTCCCATGAGGCATGGGATCAAGTTATCCAAGAAACAGTCCCCGCAGACTGATGAGGAACTTGAAAGGATGAAAGTCATCCCCTATGCTTCTGCTGTAGGTAGCATCCAATATGCAGTCCACTGCACCAGGCCTGATATAGCTTACGCTTTGAGCGTGACAAGCAGATATCAGTCCTGTGCAGAAGAGGCACATTGGAATGCTGTTAAGGGCATCCCTAAGTACCTAAGGAGGACTAAGGAAATGTTCTTAGTCTATGGCAATGGAGAATTGATTCTGGAGGCTTTAGCGACGCTAGCTTCTAGTCTGGTGACGATGATGCCAAGTCTCAATCGGTTACGTATTCACACTCAATGGAGGAGTAGTGGCTTGGAAAAGTTCCAAGCAAGCAACCACTGCTGACTCCACTATGGAGGCTGAATACATAGCAGCTTCAGAAGCTGCCAAGGAAGCGGTCTGGATGAGAAAACTACATCCAAGAGTTGGGTGTGGTGCCTAGCATCGCCGAGCCCGTTGTCATCTTCTGTGATAACAACGGTGCAATAGCGCAAGCAAAGGAACTGAGATCTCATCACCGTTCCAAACACATTCTTAGACGCTACCATCTTCTAAGAGAAATGGTAGGAAGAGGTGACGTTCGGATGGACCGAGTCAACTCAGCAGACAACACAGCAGATCCGCTGACAAAGCCTATGTCGCAGAGCGCTCATACGCAACATCTTGAGAAGATGGGGATTGGACATATGGGCGATTGGCTTTAAAGGTCAAGTGGGAGATTGTTAGAATAGGTGACCGTGTAGCCAATCTTGGCGGGCAAAATGTAACCTATGTCTATACAATTTCAGTGTTTTGATAAACTATTAATGAATAAAGAAGTGAAATTCATTTTGGCATTACTTTGTTTGCGTTCACTTTACTGCTTTATATCTATCTGTTCACTACGCAAACAAAGCCCACGTACTGAAAACCTATTTCGGGGATTGGGACTACGCTTGGAGGTAGGTCCATGAAATCAGTCCTGCCGAATCAGTCCGAAAATCTCCAAGTCAAGGAATCTCGAAAGTGGGTACCGAGATTTCCCTTGAGACTTGCAGTAAGCATCTGCTATCGTATTTCATCGACGGGTGACGAAAGTGGTCTAAGCAGTGTTAGTGGGTTAACCTGCTAGGGAGCAGCTGACTGAGGTGACTCGCGGGAACTGTCTTACGGAGGACCTTGAGTAGGGTCAGCAAGGTATGACGTGTATTCCCGGTTCCAACGGTACAGGCCAAGTCCTTTGACTTGAGGAGCTGCTGAGTTTACCTGTATGTCAGGTCTGTATCTTAAATATGGTGAGAGATTGCCAAGAAGCACTTGAGTAGTCATAAGCCATGTCTAGTGCAGCTCTGGTGTACAGAGTGACAGTAGTTTCCAAGAAAGGATCTGTCTCCTGTCAAAAGGCATTGACAGTTGAGTCTCACGTATGCTCTGTGTCTTGTCCCTAAAATCTGTGGCCACAGTAACTGAACAGAAGGGGGAAGGTTTCCCTTGCGGCGTTTATTACGGACAGACCGACACCTAGGTCCAAAATGGTTACCTGCATTTTCCGTGCCCTAGACCCTAAGTGGTGAGACCGTAGACAGAAGGACAAGTGCATTGTTAGACCCTAAATGTTCATCCCCGAAATTTCACCTAGTCTCTAGTGCCATGGACCGTTGCTAGATGGCCACCCATGGTAATGGACGGATTCTAGGAATCCGACCAAGTCTAGCTGAAAGGTGAACCTAAAGAGTCACACACAATCCACACACATCAAGTATTTAACTTAGAATTAAATATTGGAGAAAAGGAATTATTAAATTGGATTTAATCGTGTCCTTTATTTTCTTGGAGAATTAATTTCTATTATTTGATAAAAGGAAGTAATCTAATAAATTAGATTTATTAGAGGATTAATTTATAGGCCTAGAATAAATATTTATTATATATTATATTTATTTATTTGGCCTTTGGAATATTTAATAGGATTTAAATATTCCATTAAATTAAATTAATGGTTGAGATTGAAAGGGAGAGATGGATGGCTAGGATTAATTTTGACTAGGTCAAATACTATTTTGACTAGGACTTTGACTAGGTCAAAATCCTAGTCAAAATAGACCTCTTTAGAGTTGGAGTTTAAAGAGGATTAAACTCCTCCTCTATATATAGTCCTAGTCTTTCACTATTTTGTGAAGTGATGAAATTCCAACACACACACAACACACACCAATTCGTCTCTCTCTCTCTCCCCTCTCGTCCGCCCCCCTCTCTCTCACTCTCAAGAAAATACTTCTTGATTCTTTTGTTCTTGGAACATTAGATCTAAGGAGAATTAATACCATTAATCAATAACGAGTTATTAATTTCATCCTCTCCAAAATATTACTTGTTCGTTCGCTAGCACGACGTGCAAGATACGTGGGTGGATTGCGTGTTACTATTTGGAGAGTCTCAAACGCGAGACTTGGAGCAAATCAGGGAACAACGCGAGTAGCAGTTAGAAGACGAAAACGATAATCGGTAGGTTCCAATTTATTATTTTCGTCCCTTTTATTTTTCAAATCCTATGGCATCCATGATTTGTTTATGTTATTTAATTCATGAGATACACCGAACGCCCGGGAAACTTCAAGGGTACACCCCATGAACGAGTTTCTTTAATTTTATTAAAGCATGTTTAATTTTTGTATTTTTAATTTATATCGCGCTTCCGCATTCGCGCTATTTTCCCGGGACGATCCACAATCTTTCAGTCCTAGTCCTATAATCGAAGAGTGGCTTTAATATTAATTATTAGAGTGAATACGAATATATTTATAACCCAAAATGAGTCATCTATCAGTTAATGATAAGGACTGAAAGCACAAGGTGTTTTCCTATGATTGTGTTGAGTATTAGGCATGTATCCGGACGTACGATTGATTATGAAGCGTCTCCAAGCCCTCGATATGGCAAAGATAAAAGTGCATTAGTGTCTAAATTTGTTTAAAGGAGTTTGTCTTTGCGCAAAGGAACAAAGATGAGTCCGTGGCTCAAAGGAGTGTTCTAGATGTAGTCCTAGTGCATTTTTATGTTGAATAAGATGGAGTCCTAGTCATATAATTGAAGAGTGGCTTTCATATTGATTATTAGAGTCAATGCGAATATATTTATAGCCAAAAATGAGTCATCTATCAGTCAATGATAAGGACGAAAAGCACAAGTTGTTTCGTATGATTGTGTTGAGTATTAGACATGTATCTGGATGTACAATTGATTATGAAGGTTCTCCAAGCCCTCGATATGGGTAAGATAAAAGTGCATTAGTGTCTAAATTTGTTTAAAGGAGTTTGTCTTTGCACAAAGGAACAAAGATGAGTCCATGGCTCCAAGGAGTGTTCTAGATGTAGTCCTAGTGCATTTTTATGTTGAATAAGATGGAGTCCTAGTCATATAATTGAAGAGTGTCTTTCATATTGATTATTAGAGTCAATACGAATATATTTATAGCCAAAAATGAGTCATCCATCAGTCAATAATAAGGACGGAAAGCACAAGGTGTTCCCTACGATTGTGTTGAGTATTAGGCATGTATCCGGATGTACAATTGATTATGAAGGTTCTCCAAGCCCTCGATATGGCAAAGATAAAAGTGCTTTAGTGTCTAAATTTGTTTAAAGGAGTTTGTATTTGAGCATAGCAACAAAGATGAGTCCATGGCTCAAAAGAGTGTTCTAGATGTTGTCCTAGTGCATTTTTATGTTGAATAAGATGGAGTCCTAGTCATATAATTGAAGGGTGGCTTTCATGTTGATTATTAGAGTCAATACGAATATATTTATAGCAAAAAATGAGTCATCTATCAGTCAATGATAAGGACGGAAAGCACAAGGTGTTTCCTATGATTGTGTTGAGTATTAGACATATATCCGGATGTACAATTAATTATGAAGGTTCTCCAAGCCCTCGATATGGCAAAGATAAAAGTGCATTAGTGTCTAAATTTTTTTAAAGGAGTTTGTCTTTGTGCAAAGGTACAAAGATGAGTCCATGGCTCAAAAGAGTGTTCTAGATATAGTCCTAGTGCATTTTTACGTTGAATAACATGGAGTCCTAGTCCTATAATCGAAGAGTGGCTTTAATAATGATTATTAGAGTCAATACGAATATTTATAGCCCAAAATGAGTCATCTATCAGTCAATGATAAGGACTGAAAGTACAAGGTGTTTCCTACGATTGTGTTGACTACTAGGCATGTATCCAGACGTACGATTGATTATGAAGGTGATCCAAGCCCTCGATATGGCAAAGATAAAAGTGCATTAGTGTCTAAATTAGTTTAAAGTAGTTTTTCATTGCGCAAAGGTACAAAGATGGGTCCATGGCTCAAAAGAGTGTTCTAGATGTAGTTCTCGTGCATTTTATTGTTGAATAAGATGGAGTACAAGTCATATAATCGAACAGTGGCTTTAATATTAATTATTAGTGTCAATACGAATATTTTATAACTAAAAATGAGTCATCTATAAGTCAATAATAAGGACTAAAAGCACAAGGTGTTTTCTACGATTGTGTTGAGTATTAGGCATGTATCTGGACGTACGATTGACTATGAAGGTTCTCTAAGCCCTCGATATGGCAAAGATAAAAGTGCATTAGTGTCTAAACTATTTTAAAGGAGTTTGTCGTTGCGCAAAGGTACAAAGCTGAGTCCATGACTCAAAAGAGTGTTCTAGATGTAGTTCTAGTGCATTTTTTATGTTGAATCAGATGGATTCCTAGTCATATAATTGAAGAATGGCTTTCATATTGATTATTATAGTCAATACGAAAATATTTATAGTCAAAAATGAGTCATCTATCAGTCAATGATAAGGACGGAAAGCACAAGGTATTTCCTACGATTGTGTTGAGTATTAGGCATGTATACGGACATACGATTAATTATGAAGGTTCTCCAAGCCCTCGATATGGCTATGATATAAGTGCATTAGTATCTAAATTTGTTTAAAGGAGTTTGTCTTTGCGCAAAGGTACAAAGATGAGTCCATAGCTTAAAAGAGTGTTCTGGATGTAGTCCGAGTGCATTTTATGTTGAATAACATGGAGTCCTAGTCCTATAATTGAAGAGTGGGTTTAATATTGATTATTGGAGTGAATATGAATATATTTATAGCCCAAAATGAGTCATCTATCAGTTAATGATAAGGACTGAAAGCACAAGCTGTTTCCTACGATTGCGTTGAGTATTAGGCATGTATCCGGATGTACGATTGTTATGAAGCGTCTCCAAGCCCTCGATATGGCAAAGATAAAAGTACATTAGTGTCTAAATTTGTTTAAAGGAGTTTGTCTTTGCGCAAAGGAACAAAAATGAGTCCGTGGCTCAAAGGTGTGTTCTAGATGTAGTCCTAGTGCATTTTTATGTTGAATAAGATGGAGTCCTAGTCATATAATTAAAGAGTGTCTTTCATATTGATTATAAGAGTCAATACGAATATATTTATAGCCAAAAATGAGTCATCTATCAGTCAATGATAAGGACGGAAAGCACAAGGTGTTTCCTACGATTGTGTTGAGTATTAGGCATGTATCCGGACGTACGATTAATTATGAAGGTTCTCCAAGCCCTCGATATGACTATGATAAAAGTCCATTAGTGTCTAAATTTGGTTAATAGAGTTTGTCTTTGCGCAAAGGTACAAAGATGAGTCCATGGCTCAAAAGAGTGTTCTAGATGCAGTCCTAGTGCATTTGAATGTTGAATAACATGGAGTCCTAGTCACATAATCGAAGAGTGGCTTTAATAATGATTATTAGTGTCAATACGAATATATTTTATAGCCAAAATGAGTCATTTATCACTTAATGATAAGGATTGAAAGCACAAGGTGTTTCCTACGATTGTGTTGACTACTAGGCATGTATCCAGACGTACGATTGGTTATGAAGGTGCTCCAAGCCCTCGATATGGCAAAGATAAAAGTGCATTAGTGTCTAAATTTGTTTAAAGTAGTTTTTCTTTGCGCAAAGGTACAAAGATGAGTCCATGGCTTAAAAGAGTGCTCTAGATGTAGTCCTAGTGCATTTTAATGTTGAATAACATGGAGTCCTAGTCATATAATCGAAGAGTGACTTTAATAATTATTATTAGAGTCAATATGAATATATTTATAGCCCAAAATGAGTCGTCTACCAGTCAATGATAAGGACTGAAAGCAGAAGGTGTTTCCTACGATTGCGTTGAGTACTAGGCATGTATCCGGACGTACGATTGATTATGAAGGTTCTCCAAGCCCTTGATATCGCAAAGATAAAAGTGCAATAGGCTCTAAACTTGTTTAAAGGAGTTTGTCATTGCGTAAAGGTACAAATATGAGTCCATGGCTCAAAAGAGTGTTCTAGATGTAGTCCTAGTGCATTTTTGTGTTGAATAAGATGGACTCCTAGACATATAATTGAAGAGGGCTTTAATATTGATTATTAGAGTCAATACGAATATATGAATAGCCAAAAATGAGTCATCTATCAGTCAATGATAAGGACTGAAAGCACAAGGTGTTTTCTACGATTGTGTTATTTATTAGGCATGTATTCGAACGTACGATTGATTATGAAGGTTCTCCAAGCCCTCGATATGCCAATATAAAAGTGCAACCTCTTTCAAAAGAGTACTTTGCCATTGTACTTGGCGAGCACTTTACATCCTTTTATTGGCAGGTAATAATTTAAGAGGTTAACGAACATTACGAAGAGTAAAGACAACCAAGAAAAGTGCGCGCGGGCGGGGGGGGGGGGGGGGGGGTGGGGAGGGAAGGACAGAGAGAAAAGAGAAGTGCTTACTAAAATATAACATGAACCCACCTCAAAAAATGAGATAATAGAGCAAAGGGAGATTCACCTCCTTGCCTCCTCCAGTTCTCTCTGTTGTTTGCAATGTTTCCCCCCAATGAAGCCGTTAGATCTCACATGTGGGTGCATGCATATACAAACGTTTATTAGATGCTTGGTTTGTGTAAGTGTGTGGATGAGTTTGTATGGTTTCTGAGGTTCCTTGATTGGGTTTATTTGGGTTGTTAATGATTGCAGAGGAAAGTGGTCGTGGCAATATTGAGGTTTCGCACATGGCTTGAATTTATGCCAGTTTCAAGATCCAATAGCATAGTTGTGGCATAAATGTTTCATGTTAGTTGGAGCTGAATGTAGGGTAATTTGATGGATATCTCTAAATCTTAAAGTATCGGAGCATTTTAGAGGATGATTGATAGCAATATACTAAAATTACGTACAACTATAGACATACTGTCCGCATGTGCTTTTGGTATTCCCTTCTCAAAACATGATGTGCCAGTTGATATGTAAAATGTTGAACTTATGCACACGGGTAGGCAATTGCAACCTCTGGAATTTTGGCATCAAACTATTTGGACAAATGAGTATGCTTCTCTAGTCAGTTGCTATGGATATGGGATGTTAGATGCTGCTTTCAGGATAATCTATAGTTTGGTCTTATGTAGATAGCTACCCGTAATGTAAGTATGAAGCTTAAATAGTTTAGGATTGAAAGTGATCCCAGTTTTTAAGCTATGCCATATATGCATAAAGTTACATATACGCATTAAGTTATGCATTATATTTATGATATCTTAATTGGGTTCCTTCATCATTTTGCCATATATAACTTTATGCAGAGTTGGGAAGACCTATGGAACCGCGAAGTTCTCAGTTAAATGATAAAAGGAAATGCGAAGGAGAAATATTGGTTAAAGAACTGTGGATTACAGTCGACAACCAAATCTTGGTTATTCCCCAGTTCATGCAGTCCTGATCTTATGTTGAAGACTGAAAGCTATAATGCTCATGATGAATTTTTGCTAGACGGGAAGCAGGGAATAATACAAGCTAGGGAACATGTTGTGAATAGAAAATCAGTTCTTCTTTGTGTAGTAGTATTGAGGAGCCTTCTATTGCTCCCTCTGTAGAGCAGATAGATTCTGAAGTGACGAGAGCTTCTCAACATGATCACAGGCAATTTTCGTGTGGTCACCTGTGGGATTTATGTTTTACTTGTATTGCTACCGTCGATCGACAAAAGCAGCTGCTCATTATCTATTGTTAGTTGCTTGTAGCAAATTAAATTATTGGGAATCTAGTGACAATGACCACAATCACATCAGACTTGTAAATTCTCCTAACAGAAACCTTGGTTCAGGTATTTTCTGTTTGAAAATATACACTAACACAGTCTACTTTGTATTATATTCCTTTATTGTCAATTTTGCTTGTTTTTGTTTGCTAATCTTGTAGTTGTGTTGTCTCCTTCAAGTTCATTCTACGCACTTGCATACCGGATAACTGTGCTTGTATGTGGATACATCAATATATAACACCATGTCCCAGATATGCATTTCTTTAATTGGAATTAGATCCGATAGCACATCTATTCTATGACTATTGTATGCCCATAAGCTGAAAATGATCTGTTGGCTATGCAAGAATTCCGTGAGACTGCTTAGCTCCAATATGGTGTGCGGAACTAAATGATTTCAAAGTTTTTTTGACTCTTGTTCTGAATATAATATGTAAATAGTAATAGAATTGGAAAGGGCAAGAAAGTCTAATTATACATCCATTTTGCATAATACTAGTACTAAGTGCGCCTAGTTTGTACTTGTGCTTCAAAATATTTCAACCTCAAAGTTTTTTCTCGGTGTGATCAAAGTGCTTATGGCGTCCCATGCAGTTAAAATCTGTGATACTGCATCCAAGAACTATCTGAATCTGCCCAAATCGAATTTAGTTTGTGAAAACTGCCCAAAAAGTTTACTTGATTTAAGTTTATGCTTGTCTGACTGCATCATCTGGGTCATGTGTGTATACTAATTTGCTGATTTAACCATATATATCTCTATAACCATAGGATACATTGAGTGTTAAGATAAGGATGCAGGATATGAACTTGGGTGACGCATTTTTAACTGTAATGCATTTTGTGAGAATATTCTATTTTTAAGCAAACACTGAAATTATGCCTGATGGAAATTGGTTGACCGCGACATCCTAACGGAAAAATATTTTCACAGCATCTTCCCTAGCTTGCAATTGGAAGTTTCTTATGCCCTATTTTGTGGTATGTGTAAGATCCTTGTTCTTTTTCCTATTTGTTCTAATGATCTTTCTAATTTAAAACTTTTTGGGGAATTTTGTGAGCGCAACATTTGGCTTTATTGGTGAATTATATATTCTTAGATTTCTGAGTTATTGTGTTCCCAGGTGGGCCTTCCAACATCTAACAATAACATTATTGTAATAGGGAGATACATGTATAATTATTTTGACTTTCTAGTTAATTATTATGAAACCAATTTTAGTACTATGCAATTGTTTGCTAGCAAGCTACAGTTGGTGCTGACCAAGCCCATGTCCCCCTTCTACGACTGCTGAGACTGTAGATCATAGAAGCTCTAAGATGCATCTACTGTAGGATGCCTTGTGGATGCCAAGGATCGTGCCAGAGCAGGAAAGTCTCCACTGTGACGACCTATACTCAGTAGTTTCTGCATCACAATGAGATTTGTTGCGATTTTGATACTTTTTATCTGACTCAAAGGGGACTGCTAATCTTGATTGAAAAGGTGATAATCCTAGTTCCTTCTGCTGACTTTCATACTAGACATTTCACCGGATGTAGAAGTTAGGGAATTCCGTGATGATTTATGTTTGCATTATTAATACCAACAAAAATAGTTTGTACTTGTGCTAAAAAGTATTTCTATCTGCATGTTTCATTTGTGATCAAAGTGCATATGGTGTTCCGTGCGATTAGAGGCTAAATGTTTTTATATGTGCAGAAACTGGCTTTACAGAAGTGGAGGAGTTGCAGCAGCCACAGCCTCTCATTGAAGAAACATCGGCGGATTCTGCTTCCAAACTCCATTCATGGAAAAAACCTCATCCAAGAGCATGAAATTAAAGCTTCTTACGCCATATTCTGCAGTATGGATTGGTGAACCGTAAATACTAAGATTTGTATGTTATGGTGTTTTCTAGGTGGGGCCCCAGCGCTTAACGATAACATTATCGTAATATGGATATGGAGATAGCTATATAATTTTTTGACTTATTGTATTATATGTGTCTTGATTTCATTATTGTAAATTGTTTTGGTTGAGTCAAGTCATTTTATCAACCTTTCTAGTAAATTGTCATGAAATCAGTTCTGCTGCAATGGTTTCTAGCAGGCTGATGTTGCTGCTGACCAAGCCCATGTTCCCCCTTTTATGACTGCTGAGAGTGTAGCATCCCCTGCAATCTCTGTGATCATAGAAGCTCTAGGATACCTCTCCAACATGATGCATAATGGATGCCAAGAAACCTGCAAAGCAGCAAAATCTCCCCTCGTCCAACCTCGTTCTCAACGACACTCATTAGAAGTTGTCTCATAAGGAGATGATTCTCTATTCTGATGCTTTTTTTCTGAATCAAATGAGACGACTGATCTTGAGAGATAAGGTGATAATCCTAGTACCTTCTGTTGACTGTGATACCAGACATTTGAGTGGGTGTAGATGTTAAGGAATTCTTTAACGATTCACATTTTCTTTAGCATAAATGATCAAAATAGTTTGTATTGTGCTTAAAAATATTTCAACCTCAAAGTTTTATCTCGCTGTGATCAAAGTGTGTATGGTTTTCCATGCAGTTAAAATATGTGAAAGTGCATCCAAGAACTTTCTGATCCTGGCCAGATTGAATTTATTTTATGGAAAAGGCCCAAAACATTAACTGGGCTTAAGTTTATGCTTGTGTGACTGCATCATGTGTATCATTTGTGTAAATAATTTGTTGATTTAGCCATATATATCTCTACAGCCATAGGGTACACTGATTTTAAGATAGGGATGCAGGATAAGAATTGGCGAGATGCATTCATTTTCAAGTGTTTCTACAGCAATATTGTATTTTCAAGGGAACCCTCCAAAATTGTCTTAGGGCAATTGTTTGCTTGTAGCATTCTTATGGGAACATGTTTTTACATGCGCAGAAACTAGCTCTACAGAAGTTGAGGAGTTGCAGCACCAACAGTCCCTTACAGAAGAATCATCGGTCGATTCTACTTCCAACTTCGTTCCTGGGAAAAACCTTTTGAAGAGGATGAACTGAAAGTTTCTCACGCCCTATTATGCGGTATGCATTAGATCCTTGCTTTTGTATCCTATTTGTGGAGACAATCTTTCTAATTTAAAACTTATGGGGAATTTTTTAACCACTACATTTGGCTTGATTGGTGAATCCTATATTTCAATTAACATGAATCCAAAAGATCATCATAGTCAAATTTCCTTGATGAAATATTTCTTTATCCTGCTTGTTTTTGTTCTCTAGGAAGTCAATCATGGGGAGAAGTTTGGCCTAAGTCCTGGTATATTTAAGGGAGAACTATTCAAGTATTTTCGAACTATTAGTGAGTTTGTGGTTTCTAGGTTAGTTGTTAGCTTTACATTCATTGGGAAGTATTCCAACTATTCAACAGTTTTAGATATTATTAGCTTTTACTTAGTTGGAAATATTTCTTTTGCCATGAAGATTGTTGAGTTGTACCTCGTGGGTACACTCATTTTGCAAAATACTAGTATTAGGTGCGCCTAGTTTGTACTTGTGCTTCAAAATATTTCAACCTCATGTTTCATCTCGCTGTGAACAAAGATTTTATGCCGTCCCATGCACAGTTAAAATGTGCGATACTGCTTCAATGAACTATCTGAATTTGCCGAAATCGAGTTTAGTTTTTGGAAAGTGCTCAAAAAATTAACTCGATTTAAGTTTACGCTTGTCCGACAGTCATCATTTGTATCATGTATACACTAATTTGTTGATTTCAGCATAATAAGGATTCGGGATATGAACTGCAACCTATGTTTCGGGACTATTCTATTTTTAACCAAACCCTACAATTATGCCTGATGATAATTGATTTATTGCGATATTTTAATGGCAAAATGTTTTTACATGATCAAAATAGTTTGTAGTTGTGCAGAAAAATATTTCTACCTTAATGTCTCATCTTGGTGTATTGAAGTGTTTTTGTCTCCATGCGGTTAAATTGTGTGACCATGCATTCAAGACCTATTTGAACCTGGCCAAGTCGAATTTAATTTGTGTAAACGGCCAAAAAATTAACTCGATTTATGTTTATGCTTCTGTGGCTGCATCGTGTGTATCATTTCTGTATATTAATTTGCTGATTTAACCATATGTATGTCTACAGCCATTGGGTATATTGAGCTTTAAGATAAAGATGCACGATGTGAACTTGCCTGGCGCATTTTTAACTGTGATACATTTTCATGTGTTTTTGCGGCAATATTCTATTCTTGAGCTCACACTCAGAAAATGCATGAAAGGCAATTGTTTGGATTGCGACATCCTAATGAAAAAATGTATGTACATGCGCAGAAACTGGCAAAGATGTCAATCCGAATGATAGCTCTTGGAGTGATCTCTGTTTTCCCCATCGTTGAGGAATCTAGTAAATAATTTAATGGGTATACACTTATAAAGCTTATTTTTGTTGGTTTTCTACACTTATTATTAATACAACGCTGGTCACTGCAACATATATAGTTTTAGATGGCTTCTTCGATATAGTTATTATTAGACTTTCATAATTTGAATTTTTTTTTATATAAGGTAAAATAGGTTTTTACTTGTCTGTTACTCACAGAGTTGTGTTGCAGGTGTATGTGACAACTATAGATTGCAAGCAACCTCTTTCAGCAGAGGACTTTGCCTTTGTACTTGGCGAGCACTTTACATCCTTTTATTGGCAGGTAATAATTTAAGAGGTTAACGACCATTGCGAACTAGTTTCATTCATACAACACGATTTTCAAAGTAATAAACAGAACTGCATAGATGGTCAACCACATGAACATGGTAAGTTGATGTAGGACTTATAGTTTTTGTGCATCTTCCCTAAGGGAGTATCCAAATTAAAGTGCTCAACTTGCTGAGTGTAGCTCATAATCACCGCACTTGTTCTCTTGAAGGGGTGCTTGCTCTAGCCATTAATGAAGCTCACATATACTTGGTGAATGTTTCTCACAGTGATGACTTTTGATTAAGGTTTTCATCAATCAATCTAAGGACTGGTTGTCTGGAATGATAATCTTTAATGTGCTTCCTGGATTTTGTTTCTTCGCCTTTCATTTCCGCTATAGTCCATTCTGGTATTCAGTGGACATAGAGGTAATAGGTCATCTATGATTTTGTTTAATATATTTTGTCTAATGTCTTTTCTCAAGGTTTCAAGCTTTGATCCGAGAAGCACACAACTAAAATGATAGTGAAGAAGTCTGGCACACTGCAACTTATTTCTGGTTTTGAAGGCTTGGCAATGGTGAACACAACCCAAGTGAGTTGGTGCTAAATTGAGATGTTTTACCTTAATTACTTATTCACTTTGACATCAGTTTGCTCAAGTTACTATCTAAGTTGAGTATGTTGGAGAGTTGTTTTGTGCCTCCACCCACAACCCGACCAACCAGATTTTTCTGGATATGTTCATTACTCAATGTAGTCAAAGATTGTCCAACTCAATGAGTTACTAATTCATTTCATCTTGAAGAAGAAAGCACATGATTGATTTCTCAAATAGTGAATGGACGAAAAATTATTTCTAGTGTCGTAAGCTGAATATTGTACTTGTTTCAATGGAAGAACTTTCATCGGTTTAAAGCAAACAATATTTCTACAGCAAGCGAGTGATAGCTCTTTGCTGTACTTTTTTACTTTTTAATTTGACTTTCAGAATGATCTTCTTATTTACACCGTGACTCTTTTGTTTTGAAGGATTTATCAGGGATGAGTACACGATAATGTCTCAAACATGAGAGAATGTTGACACCAGAGTTCACTGCATCTTGGAGGTATATTTATGCATGGGTTCGTAACTTGTACTAGTTTTTTTTTTTTTTTTTTTTTCAGATGATAATCAGATTTCTATATCTTGAAGTTATAGGTTATGATTATGTTAGTTTTTGATATAGGTACCTTTTTTAGACTCTAGCAAGTATCCCTGCAAAACAAATATACTTGAGGGAGAAAAATATGGATGTGAACAAGGTTTTGATTGACACTTTCTTTGGTCCTGTCAAAAGAACTATATAGTTCATCTGTTCAAAGTATTCTCTATCACATGGCAAAGGCCGTGCTTGCCAGTTAATTGTAATTTCTCTTTGGACCTGGAAGACACATAATGATCTCGCTGTGGGCACACTTGAATCTGGAGTCCCCTTTCTGAACTCCTTTCCTCTGTTTACTTCTCACCCAAAAAATAGAGTAAAGAAAGCCAAAAAGAGAGGGGGGTTGGCGAGGGGAGGAGAGAGAGAGAGAGAGAGAGAAGTGCTTACTAAAATATAACATGAACCCACCTCAGAAAATGAGAGAATAGAGCGAAGGGAGATTCGCCTCCTGGCCTCTTCCAGTTCTCTCTGTTGTTTGCAATGTTTCCCCCAATGAACCCGTCAGGTCTCACATGTGAATACATGCATATACAAATATTTATTAGATACTTGGTTTGTGTATGTGTGTGGATGAGTTTGTATGGTTTCTGAGGTTTCTTGGTTGGGGTTATTTGGGTTGTTAAAGGTTGCAGAGGTAGGTGGCCGTGGGAATGTTGAGGTTTTGCCATGGCTTGAATCTATGCCATTTTCAAGATCCAATAGCGTAGTTGTGGCATAAATGTTTCATGTTAGTTGGATCTAAATGTAGGGTAATTTAATGGATATCTCTAAATAATAAAGTATTGTTGCATTTTAGAGGATGATTGATGATTTGATGTTCTGAGTACAATAATTGCAATATACTGAAATTGTGTACAACTGTAGACATACTGTCTGCATGTGCTTATGGTATTCCCTTCTCGAAACATGATGTGCCAGTTAATATGTAAAATGCTGAACTTATGCACACGAGTAGGCAATTACAATCTTTGGAATTTTGGCATCAAACTATTTGGACAAATGAGCAAGCTTCTCTAGTCAGTTGCTATGGATATGGACATTAGATACTACTTGCAGGATAATCTATAGTTTGGTCTTATGTAGATAGCTACCCGTGATATAAGTATGAAGCTTAATTAGTTTGTGTAAGATTGAAAGTGATGCCAGTTTTTAATCTATGCCATATATGCGTAAAGTTACATATACGCATTAAGTTATGCATTATATTTATGATATCTTAATTAGGTTCCTTCATCATTTTGTCATATGTAACTTTATGCAGAGTTGAGAAGAGCTACGACACCGCGGAGTTCTCAGTTAAAAGATAAAAAGAAATGCGAAGGAGAAATATTGGTTAAAGAACTATGTCGATTCCAGTCGACAACCAAATCTAGGTTATTCCCCAGTTCATCCAGTCTTGATTTTATGTTGAAGACTGAAAGCTATAATGCTCGTGATGAATTTTGCTAGACGGGAAGCTAGGAATAATACAAGCTAGGGAAGATGCTGTGAATAGAAAATCAATTCTTCTTTGTGTAGTAGTAGTGAGGGTCCTTCTATGGCTCCCTATGCAGAGCAGATAGATTTCTGAAGTGACGAGAGCTTCTCAACATGAGCACGGACTATTTTCGTGTGGTCACCTGTGGGATTTATGTTCTACTTGTGTTGCTACTGTCGATAGACAGAAGCAGCTGCTCATTATCTATTGTCAGCTGATTGCAACAAATTAAATTATTGGGAATCGACGATGACCATAATCACATTAGATGTGCAAAGTCTCCTAACAGAAACCTTCGTTCAGGTATTTTCTGTTTAAAAATATACACTAACACAGTCTACTTTGTACTATATTCCTTTATTGTCAATTTTTTGCTTGTTTTTGTGTGCTAATCTTGTAGTTGTGTTGTCTCCAAGTTCAACCTATGCACTTGCGTACTGAATAACTGTGCTTGTATATGTGGATACATCAATATATAGCACCATGTATAATCTTCACTACGTCCCAGATATGCATTTCTTTCATTGGAATTAGATCTAATAGCACATCTAATTCTATGACTATTGTATGCCCATAAGCTGAAAATGATTTGTTTCCTATGCAAGAATTCCGTGAGACTGCTCCACTCCAATTACAGTGTGAGTAACCAAAATGATTTGAAAGTTTTTTTTATTCTTGTTCTGAATATAATATGTAAATAGTAATAAGTCTAACTATACATCCATTTTGCAGAATCCTAGTATTAGGTGCGCCAAGTTTGTACTTGTGCTTCAAAATATGTCAACCTCAAAGTTTCTTCTCGCTGTGTTCAAAGTGTTTATGGCGTCCCATGCAGTTAAAATGTGTGATACTGCATCCAAAAACTATCTGAATATGCCCAATTCGAATTTAGTTTGTGAAAAGTTCCCAAAAAATTAACTTAATTTAAGTTTATGCTTGTCTGACTGCATCATGTGTTTCATGTGTGTATACTAATTTGCTGATTTAACCATATATATCTCTACAATCATAGGATACATTGAGTGTTAACATAAGGATACGGCATATGAACTTGGGTGAAGCATCAACAAACACTGAAATTATGCCTGATGGCAATTGATTGATTGCGACATCCTAATGGCAAAATATTTTTACAAGCACAGAAACTGTCTTAACAGAAGTTGAGGAGTTGCAGCGGCAACAGTTCCCCAGAGAAGAACCATCAGCGGATTCCGATTCTAATTCTATTCCTGGAAAAAGCCTCTTGCAATTGGAGGTTTCTTTTGCTCTATTTTGCGGTATGTGTAAGATCTTTGCTTTTTATTCTATTTGTTTTAATGATCTTTCTAATCTAAAACTTTTTGGGGAATTTTGTGAGCGCTGCATTTGGCTTGATTTGTGAATCATATATTCTTATATTTCTGAGCTATTGTGTTCCCCAGGTGGGCCCTCCGATGTCAAACAATAACATTGTTGTAATAGGGAGATACATGTATAATTATTTTGACTTTCTAGTTAATTATTACGAAATCAATTTTAGTACTATGCAATTATTTGCTAGCAAGCTACAGTTGGTGCTGACCAAGCCCATGTGCCCTTCTATGACTGCTAAGACGGTAGATCATAGAAGCTCTAAGATGCCTGTACGGTAGGATGCCTTGTCGATGATAAGGATCGTACCAGAGGAAAGTCTCCCCTGTGACGACCTGTACTCAGTAGCTTCTGCATCATAATGAGATGTGTTGGGATTTTGATACTTTTTATCTGACTCAAAGGGGACTGCTAATCTTGATAGAAAAGGTGATAATCCTAGTTTCTTCTGCTGACTTTCATACTAGACATTTCATCGGATGTAGAAGTTAGAGAATTCCGTGATGATGTATGTTTGCATTATTAATTGAAACCAAAATAGTTTATACTTGTGCTTAAAAGTATTTTTATCTGAATGTTTCATTTATGATCAAAGTGTTTATGGTTTTTCGTGCGATTAAAAGCTGAATGTTTTTATATGTGCAGAAATTGGTTTTACAGAAAAGGATGAAAAGCTTCTTATGCCATATTCTGCAGTATGTATGAGATCCTTATTTTCTTCCTATTTGGGAAAATGATCTTTCTAATTTAAAACGTTTGGGGAATTTGGCAAACGTTATATTTGGCTTGATTGGTGTGTTGTATATACTAAGATTTGTATGCTATTGTGTTCCCCGGGTGGGGCCCCAGCATCAAACGATAACATTGTCATAATATGGATATAGAGATACCTGTATAATTTTTTTACTTATTGTAGTATATGTGTCTTGGTTTCATTATTGTAAATCATTTTGGTTGAGTCAAGTCATTTTATCAACCTTTCTAGTTAATTGTCATGAAATCATTTATGCTGCAATGGTATCTAGCAGGCTGATGTTGCTGCTGGCCAAGCCCATGTTCCCCCTTTTATGACTGCTGACACTAGCATCCCCTGCAATCTCTGTGATCATAGAAGCTCTAGGATACCTCTCCAACATGATGCATTATGGATGCCAATAAACCTGCAAAGCAGCAAAATCTCCCTTCATCCAACCTTGTTCTCAACGACACTCATTAGCAGTTGTCTCATAAGGATGATTCTCTATTCTGATGCTTTTTTTATGAATCAAATGAGATGGCTGATCTTGAGATAAAAGGTGATAATCCTAGTATCTTCTGCTGACTGTTGTACGTACTAGACATTTGAGTGGTTGTAGATGTTAAGGAATTCTTTGACGATTCACATTTTCTTTAGCATAAATGATCAAAATAGTTTGTGTTGTGCTTAAAAATATTGCAACCTCAAAGTTTCATCTCGATGTGATCAAAGTGTGTATGATTTCCCATGCAATTAAAATATGTGAAAATTCATCCAAGAACTTTTTGAACCTTGCCAGATTGAATTTATTTTATGGAAAGGGCCCAAAATATTAACAGGGCTTAAGTTTATGCTTGTGTCACTATATCATGTGTATCATTTGTGTAAATAATTTTCTTATTTAACCACATATATCTCTACAACCATAGTGTACATTGAGTTTAAGATAGGGATGCAGGATAAGAATCGGCAAGATGCATTTTTTAACTGCAATTCATTTTCAATTGTTTCTGCTGCAATATTCTTTTTTTTTCAGGCGAACCCTCCAAAATTGCCTTAGGGCAATTTTTTTCCTGCGGCATTCTTATGGGAAAATGTTTTTACATGTGCAGAAACTGGCTTTATAGAAATTGAGGAGTTGCAGCACCAACAGTCCCTTACAGAAGAATCATCGGTGGATTCTACTTCCAACTGCTTCCATGCACTATCTAAATTTGTCGAAATCGAGTTTAGTTTTGGAAAGTGCCCAAAAAATTAACTCGATTTAAGTTTATGCTTGTCCGACAGTCATCATTTGTATCATGTGTACAATAATTTGCTGATTTCACCATCATAAGGATTCGGGATATGAACTACAACCCATGTTGCGGGACTATTCTATTTTTAACGAAACCCTGAAATTATGCCTGATGAGAATTGATTTGTTGCGATATTTTAATGGCAAAATATTTTTACATGTGCAGAAACTGCCTTTAAAAAAGTTGAGGAGCTGCATCGGCAACAGTCCCTTAAAGAAGAATCATCCGCAGATTCTACTTCCGACTCTGTCTTGGGAAAAACCTCTTGCAATAGAAAAGTTTGTTACGTCCTGTGGTGTGCGTAAGATCTTTGTTTTTTTTTTTTTTTGGTTCTATTTGTTTTTTCTGATCTTTCTAATTTAAAACTTTTTGGGAAATTTTGTGAACACTACACTTAGATTGATTGGTGTATCTTATATTCTTAGATTGTTGAGCTTGATTGGTGTATCTTATGTTCTTAGATTGTTGAGCTATGGTGTTCTAGGTGGGCCCTCCAACGTCTAACGATAACATTGTTGTAATAGGGACAATATATGTATAATTATTTTTACTTTTCAATGTATCTCGAGTCCTAGTTTCATTATTGTAAATCATTTTTGTTTAGTCAAGTCATTGTATCAACTTTTCTAGTTAATTATTACGAAATCAATTTTGGTGCTATGCAATTGGATAGTAGCAAGCTGCAGTAGGTGCTGACCAAGCCCATGTTCCCCCTTCTATGACTATTCAGGCTGTAGCATCCTTTGGGATCCCTGTGATCATAGAAGGTCTAAGATGCCCCTATTGTATGATGCCTTGTGGATTCCAAGGGTCGTGGCAAAGCAGGAAAATCTCCCCTGTGACAACCTACACTCCATAGCTTCTGACTGCAAACCATTTTGCGAGAATATTCTATCTTTAAGCGAACACTGAATTAAGCCTGATGGGAATTGATTGATGCGACATCCTAATGGCAAAATATTTTTACAGGCGCAAAAACTGCATTAACAGAAGTTGAGGATTTGCAGCGGCAAAGTCCCTCAGTGAAAAATCATCGGCACTAAACACATGTGGGCCCTAGATAGTATGAGCCAATGAGCTAATAGGACCTTTTGGCTACTTAGCAAGTAGGCTCGGAGCTACTGAGCTAAACAAGGCAACGGTCTTACCCGCCCGAATGATACCCCTAGGAAATTAATCGGCCGGTCTGATTATGCTTTTAATTCTATTACTGAAAAAGGACCTCTTGCAATTGGAAACTTTTTATGCCCTATTTTGCAGTATGTGTAAGATCCTTTGTTTTTTTTCTATTTGTTTTAATGATCTTTCTAGTTTTAAAATTTTTTTGGGGAATTTTTGTGAATGGTACATTTGGCTTGATTGGTGAATCTTATATTTTTAGATTTCTGAGCTATTATATTTCCCAGGTGGGCCCTCCAGTGTCAAACAATAACATTGTTGTAATAGGGAGATACATGTATAATTATTTTTGACTTTCTAGTTAATTATTACGAAATCAATTTTGGTGCTACGCATTTGTTTGCCAGCAGGCTACAGTTGGTGCTGAGCTCTAAGATGCATGTACTGCAGGATGCCTTGTGGATGCCAAGGATCGTGCCAAAGCAGGAAGGTCTCCCCTATGACAACCTGTACTCAATAGCTTTCGTGTCATAATGAGATGTGTTCCGATTTTGATACTCTTTTTTCTGACTCAAAGGAGACTGCTAATCTTGATAGAAGAGGTGATAATCCTAGTTCTTTCTACTGACTTTCATCCCAGACATTTCATCGAATGTAGAAGTTAGGGAATTCCGTGATGTTTTATGCTTCATTATTAATAACAACCAAAATAGTTTGTACTTGTGCTTAAAAGTACTTCTATCTGAATGTTTCATCTGTGATCAAAGTGTTTATGATTTTCCATGCGATTAAAGGCTGAATGTTTTTATATATGTAGAATCTGGCTTTACAGAAGTTGATGAGTTGCAACAGCCACAGTCTCTCATAGAAGAATCATCGGATTCTGCTTCCAAGCTCCATTCCTGGAAAAACCCTCATGCGAGAGGATAAATTAAAGCTTCTTACGCCATCTTCTGCGGTATGTATAAGATCCTTATTTTCTTCCTATTTGGGAAAATGATCTTTCTAATTTAAAACTTTGGGGAATTCAGCAAACTTTAGATTTGGCTTGATTGGTGAATCGTATATACTAAGATTTTCTATGCTATTGTGTTCCCTGGGTGGGTCCCCAACGTCTAATGGTAACATTGTCGTAATATGGATATGGAGATACCAGTATAAGTACTTGACTTATTGTAGTACATGTGTCTTGGTTTTATTATTGTAAATCATTTTGGTTGAGTCAAGTCATTTTATTAACCTTTCTCTAATTTTTTAATAAAGGCATTTTCAATAATTAAATTATAATGAAAGTAATAAATAGAAAAATTAATCAATGATGTAAATTCACGTGACAAAATTAATTAAGTACTATAAAAGCAATATTAAGGGTTTAACAAATTGTATAGAGAAATTTTATTTTTAAATAAAAAACCAATTATTTCTTCTTCTTTTTAAAAAAATATATATAATATTCCTAAAGCAACATGGTATTTCATCATATTTGTGTACATCATACAATTAAATGATACATAAAAAAATACCACAAAAACTATAGACGGAAATCATTGAAATGCCAGTACTTTCAAATTATGTTTTTATTTTTGTACACAATATAACATGGTCTATTTATATAAATATTTATGTCATATATAATAAAATACAATATTAGAGACAATAAATTCGTGGATGATATTTACAAAATGCTAAGATTATTTTCATACGCACTAAAAAATGATTTATTTCTGACAGTTACTTTAATTTATAAGAAAACATTATTCGTATATATGATAATGTATGCATATATAAGTATATCCAAATAAAAATATATAAATATTATGCTTTTCAAAATTAAAATATTTATTTATTGGCATTTTGTCATTATCACGTACATATATATTTATATGACTTATAAAATTATAGTGATAGTTATATCAAATTTATATTTAAATACATATGTATGTGAAACAAACAAAATTTTTATAAATTAAATTAACTATATGAAATAGATCATGCTTTTAATTAAAAAAATTCTAGCATTTGAAAGATTAACAAATTGTACGCTCATATAGGTTAGGATAATTTAATAAACTTTGACCACAACTAGAGAACTTTTATTTTTAAATAAAAACCAATTATTCTTTCTTTTGTTTTTTTAAATATACTAATATTCCTAAAGCAACATGGTATTTCTTCATATTTGTGTACATCATACAATTAAATAATACATAAAAAAAATACCATAAAAACTATAGACGAAAATGATTGAAATGGCAGTACTTTCAAATTATAATTTTATTTTTATACACAATAACATGGTCTTTTTGTATAAATATTTATGTCATATATAATAAAATACAATATTAGAGACAATAAATACATGCATGATATTTACAAAATGCTAAGATTATTTTCATACACACTAAAAAATAATTTAATGGTTTATTCCTAATAGTTACTTTCATTTATAAAAACATTATTCATATATATAAGTGTATCTAAATAAAAATATATAAAGATTATGCTTTTGAAAATTAAAACATTTATTTATTGACATTTTGTTATTATCACATACATATTGATATAACTTATAAAATTATAGTGATACACATAGTTATATCAAATTTATATTTAAATATATATAAACATATCATCATGTTTCTATGTGGCATATAAATTAAATTAACTATATGAAATAGATCATACTTTAATTTAAAAAATTCTACCATTTGAAAGATTAAAATACATCCATAATATTTATTTTATTTATAAATAAACATTTTCTGCATATGGTTTTAAGGTAAAAATAACAAATAATTCTAAAGTCACGTATTAAATTATTTATTTGATAAAATTATCTCTTAATTGATAAAATAACATAGTGCAGTTATAAATTATAGAGATATATCCATACATTTTTATATTAACTCTATGTGCTTGTGTTGTTATTATTAAAATAACAAATAATTTATCATAGCTTATTAAAATAGGAAACATGAAAATAATTAGAGATAATAAAGGATTATATAAATAATTTTTTTTTAATTTTAGAAATTTTACTTTAACATCACTATTTAGTTCACTTCAATTATAATTATTTGTATTTTAAGTAATCCAAACAACATACAAAAGTATCAAAATAATGTTACATTGTAAATGTAAAAACGAGTTGAAGTTAATTAAGTTATAATCGGTGTAATAAATTGCATAAATAGCATTTAGAATATTTATATTGTCGGGAGACAATTCAAAAATTCAAAAATTGGTGCGCCCTTTCTTCTCTGATTTCTCTAATTATTTCTTGGATTATACCACAAATAGAGAACTTTCATTTCTTAAATTATAATTATTTGTACTTAGGATAAATTTGAGCCTCTTTTTATTAATTTAAAGAAATGAATTATTATTGATTTCAAAATGTTCAAATAGCACTTTCCACAAAGCATTATAATAAATTACTGTTTTTTGTAATTATAGAAATTTTCGCTTTAATTCATGAGTCGTTTCAATTTCTGTTGTTTTTCTTAATTATTTCTTACTACATTAAATGCTTTTTAATAAATATATTACATTGATAAATGTTAAAATGAATTGTTAGTAATTAAATCGTAATGGAAGTAATAAATACTATCACACATAAATAATATGTAGTATATTTTATTGTTGGTACATTTTCTTTGATAAAGGCATATGGTAAATGTAAACAAAATAATTGGAATTAATTAAATTACAATGGGAATAGTAAATAAAAATGAGATCAATAGATGTAATTCACAAATGATATAAAATAAAACTAATTTAGTACTTTTGTCAAGTAATAAATAAAAAATTAATCAATGATGTAAATTCACGTGACAGATAATAAAACTAATTTAAAAGCAATATTAAGGGTTTAACAAATTGTATGATTTAATAAACTTTGACCCAAATAAATTACTTTTATTTTTAAATAAAAAACCAATTATTTCTTTTTTTTATAAAAAAAACATAGTAATTTCCTAGACCAACCAACATGGGTATTTCTCTATTAAAACTATAGACGAAAATAAAAATATATAAAGATTATGCTTTTAAAATTAAAACATTTATTTATTGGCATTTTGTCATTATCACATATGATACACATATTTATATTTAAAAATATATAAAAATTCATCATATTTTAGTGGCATATAAATACATATGTATGGGTGATACAAACAAAATTTTTATAAATTAAATTAACTATAGTGAATAGATCATACTTTAATTTAAAAATTCTAACATCTTGAAAGATTAAAATACATCCATAATATTTATTTATTTATAGATAAACATTTTGTCCATGTGCTTTTAAGGTCAAAAATAACAAATAATTTAAAAATCACGTATTAAATTGTTTATTTGAAAAACTTATCTCTAATTGATAAAAATAATATTGTGCAGTTATTAATTATTGTGATACATTCATATTTATATTAATTCTATGTGCTTATGCTGCTTAGTGTTAAATAACAAATAATTTAATAATTGTAGAACATGATTAAATATGTATGAATGTATCATCATAATTTATAACTGCACAATATTATTTTTATCAATTAGAGAATATCTTTTTTAAATAAACAATGTAGTATGCGACTGTTAAATTATTTGTTATTTTTAACCCTAAAAGCACATGCACAAAATATTTATTTATAAATAAATAACTACTATGGACGTGTATAAAAGTAGTATTTTTATATGTTATATTTATATATAGACATTATATTTATAAATGTGTGGATGATATTTACAAAATGCTAAGACTATTTATTTTCTAACAATTACTTCAATTTATATCAAATTTATATTAAATATATATAACATTCTAGCATTTGAAAGATTAAAATACATCATAAATATTTATTTTATTCCTATAAATAAATATTTTATGCATGTGCTTAATTAAACATTTCGTTAACACGTGCTTTTAGGGTTAAAAATACAAATAATTTAAAAGCCACACATACATTGTTTATTCAAAAAAATTATCTCTAATTAATGAAAATAACATTGTACAGTTATAAATTATGATAATATATTCATGCATATTTAAAATAAGTCTATGTGCTTGTGTTGTTAGTGTTAAAATAACAAATAATTTAATAATTGTTGCTTATTAAAATAGGAAACATGAAAATCATATTTATTTTAAGTATTATACAAATTGAATACACAAGAGTTCATATAAATATGTATGAATATATA